>WWET01000797.1:154249-169813 GCA_011038615.1 Limnodynastes dumerilii | reverse complement strand
TCGTGGCCCTCCCCCCCCCCCCCCCCCCAGTATTCCCCATCATGTGTCTCCAGCCTTCCCCCCCACAATATTCCCCAACATATTTCCAGCCCATGCTGCCATTAATTGCTCGGGTATGTTGTTGCTTGTAGTACTCCAAGTAGCAGCATACCCATGGCCCACGTGAGAAACCACAAGCGTTAAAATGCCTTGATATCCAGGATCCACTGCAGTCCGTAGTGCCCTTACACAATGTACATATACATGGGCCAGCCCAATACAGTTAAGTAAAAAGAACTAAAAAAAGGATGTACATGATAGCAGATTCACCCTGGATGCTGGGGCAGAGGTGCGGCACTGACTGTAATTGTCTGCTATGCCTCCATGCTGGCTGAAAGGGTAAGTTAAACCATAGCAAACTTCATAAACACACACAATCTGGATGTTCATGCCCCCGTGCTTTAGACTCATTTCATGGAAAGTGAAGGGTTAAACACATCCTTTAAGAGGAAGAAAATTATTGCATCCCTTAAAAAATCTATTGCGGACATAGCACTCCTCCAGGAAACCCATTGGAAGTCTGGTGATGATAGCACTTTAAAAGATAGATGGATAGGTGAGTGTATCTCCACCCCGTATCGTGATAAATTCAGGGGTGTTGCTATCATTATTAGAAGAGGACTGCATTATCAGATTATAGATCAATATGTAGACCTGGAGGGACATTTCAATGAATTCTTCCAGATACTCCCTTCTCAATGTTTATGTGCCATACAGTGCTGCAACTGGATTCTACCGAGCACTGTCCCAGTTCCTACTGCGGCGTGACACACCCAACTTTATTCTGGGGGGTGATTTGAACACAATAGAAACTCATATTTAGCAAATTGGCAACATATACAAGGTCTTGGAGCCCTGCATTTTATGGTGGATCCGTGCCGTACTCTTCACCACGCTGAGATATCATACACGCACATTTCTGCAGCAAATGGTTCTCTATCCAGAACGGATTATATAATGGTGGCAGATACACTGATGTCACAGGTCAGAGGTGCATCCATAGGAGATATATTAATATCAGATCATGCCCTTCAACATATTACGCCAGTAGTAAATATATGATTGTGGCACTTTCCAACATATTTAAGAAACTCTGAGGATTTTTAAGCATATTTGAAATTCAAGTGGGGTGAATTACTTAGACACTAACTTGGAACGAAAATTGGAATGAACCAACTTTGTTTTGGCAAACATCCAAAGCAGTGATGAGAGGCCACATAATAATTATATCTCTATGCAAAGTAAGAAAGCAGAGGTCCTAAAAGGAGCAAGTCTCTTCCACCTTTCGAGATTATATGGGAAATCCAATTTCCCATATGCTAGCCTTATACAAGCAGGTGAGGGACCTGTTGGAGGCTCATCTCCCAGCAGCAACTTGATTACTCTACCCAGATGGGGTAACCATCCAGGAAAGGCTCTAGCTAACATTACAAGAGACTGGAAGCCTAGGAGTCATATTACAGCCTTGACAGCAAATGATTCAGTGGGAAGGCTCTTAACAAAATCTTATATCCTTCAGGCAGTGGGAGTCCCCGGCACGAGGGCTGTCTTTTAGACAGCCAAAAGTTATTTTTCAGCTGTCTCTATTTAAAACAGGCAGTCATTTTCATGAGGGGCCGCCTGTCGGACCCACTGCAGACACCATCAGAGAGGTGATTAACCTCTCCGGGGACATTTAGGGTTGGGGGAGTTAGGGTTAGGCTCTGGAGAAGGGAGGGTTAGGTTCGGATCAGGCTGCAGGGAAGAGAGACTTAGGGTTAAGGCTGCGAGGAACGGAGTGTTATAGTCAAGATGCCAGGAAGGGAAGGTTGGGGTTAGATTCTTTACTTACCACTTGGGAGCACTGTGTTAGCCAGTTTGGAACTGGGCTGTTCTCAGTGGGGACCCACACAACCTCCTTCAACATTTCTAATTGTATTATAAAAATTTTTATCAAGCAATCCCGGGAGACTCTGATCTTCATAACACCCTACTATGTGAAGCTCACTTACCCAGATTAATCAAGGAGCAGAGAGAACTCTAAGACGACCCTATTACTCTTGGTGAAATTGAATTTGTCATAAAAACATTAGACTTACAAGGCACCTGGGCCAGATGGGCTAACCAATAAGTACTATACATTGTTAAAGGAAGATGCAGCTCTTGATTTACGAGAACATTTTCAATATATACAGTTGCAAGAAAGAGTATGTGAACCCTTTGTAATTACCTAGATTTCTGCATAAATTGGTCATAAAATGTGTTCTAATCTTCATCTAAGTCACAATAATAGACAAACACAGTCTGCTTAAACTAATACCACACAAACAATTATATATTCTCTTGTTTTTATTGAGCACACCATGTAAACATTCACAGTGCAGTGTGGACAAAGTATGTGAACCCCTAGGCTAATGACTTCTCCAAGAGCTAATTAGAGTCAGGAGTCAGCCAACCTGGAGTCCAATCAATGAGACGAGATTGGAGGTGTTGGTTAAAGCTGCCCTACCATATAAAAAACACACACCCGTTTTGAGTTTGCTGTTCTGAAGAAGCATTGCCTGATGTGAAGCATGCCTCGCACAAAAGACCTCTCAGAAGACCTACGATTAAGAATTGTTGACTTGCATAAAGGTGGAAAGGGTAACAAAAGTATCTCTAAAAGCCTTGATGTTTATCAGTCCACGGTAAGACAAATTGTCTATAAATAGAGAAAGTTCAGCACTGCTGCTACTCTCCCTAGGATTAGCCTTCCTGTAAAGATGACTGCAAGAGCACAGTGCAGAATGCTCAATGAGGTGAAGAAGAATCCTAGAGTGTCAGCTAAAGACTTACAGAAATCTCTGGCACATGCTAACATCTCTGTTGACGAATCTACAATACATAAAACACTAAACAAGAATGGAGTTCATGGGAGGACACCACAGAGGAAGTCACTGCTTTCCACAAAAAACATTGCTGCACGTTTGAAGTTTGCAAAAGAGCACCAGGATGTTCCAAAGCACTACTGGCAAAATATTCTGTGGACAGATGAAACCAAAGTTGAGTTGTTTGGAAGGTAGACAAAAAAGGAACCACAGCGCTATTATTTGTAAGTGAAAAGTTATTAATAATATATTAATACAAAAAATGGTAATAAAAGTTCGCCAATTTTGAAATAATTACCTTAGAACCGAGCAGAGGTAAAAAAAAAAAGGCAGTTTAATAAAAATAAAATATTATAAACATATAACATCAGAACAATACAGTACTAAATGTGCACAGTCTGGAGTGAATAGAAACCAGCCAATATAAAAAGTGGAACATAAATGATCCCTGCGATTCAGTATTTAAGAGGTAGAAAAATTACGGCAATGTCCCTCAGTGAGTTCTCATAGGCCAAGGATACTGTAGGAAAGTACTCCCAGGAGCACTGCTGGCAATAGTAGTCCGCAGGACAGATGTCAAATTACGGGAGTGATCCCCTCCTGGGTAACTTAAATTGGGTAACTCCTGGGTAACAAACTTTTTCAAAGCGGATATGCTTTGAAAAAGTCCTCATGTTGGACGAAACGCGTCAGCGGGACGTCACAAGTACACGTGCCATTGTCTGGAGTTTAAACACCAAACAGCTGGCTGGTCTTCGGCTCGTGGGTTTACAGTGTAGCGGGTGGCCTCCGCTTTACACACTTCTCGATCAGACGCACGGAGGAGCTTGTCTCATACCCTGGACCAGACTTTTATCTTACACAGTGGGACTGTGAGTATACTGCCTGCGAAGTTCAGCATTGGTACATCATTATTTTCTGTACGGCATACAACTTCCCTAATAGACGGGAGTCTTTGGCTGGATACCTCAGCCACTAGGGATTGCTATTCAACTCCCGCTTTGTGGCAAACATCAATTTAAGTTACCCAGGAGGGGATCACTCCCGTAATTTGACATCTGTCCTGCGGACTACTATTGCCAGCAGTGCTCCTGGGAGTACTTTCCTACAGTATCCTTGGCCTATGAGAACTCACTGAGGGACATTGCCGTAATTTTTCTACCTCTTAAATACTGAATCGCAGGGATCATTTATGTTCCACTTTTTATATTGGCTGGTTTCTATTCACTCCAGACTGTGCACATTTAGTACTGTATTGTTCTGAAGTTATATGTTTATAATATTTTATGTTTATTATATTAAACTGCCTTTTTTACCTCTGCTCGGCTCTAAGGTAATTATTTCAAAATTGCCTTTATTACCATTTTTTGTATTAATATATTATTAATAACTTTTCACTTACAAATAATAGCGCTGTGGTTCCTTTTTTGTCTATATTGCTGCTCTAGGTGAATCGGTAGGAATCACCTCTCCACTAGCTGCTACCATTTATTGCTCATTTTCCACTTTTTCTTCTTGGTTCTTTTTGGACCTTTTCTTGTTGTTTGGAAGGTACACACAACACTATGTGCGGAGAAAAAAGCACACCAACATTAAAACCTCATCCCAACTGTGAAGTATGGCGGAGGGGGCATCATGATTTGGGGCTGCTTTGCTGCCTCAGGGCCTGGACAGCTATCAGACGGAAAAATGAGTTCCCAAGTTTAACAAGACATTTTGCAGGAGAACTTAAGGCCATCTGTCCAGCAATTGAAGCTCAACAGCGGATGGATGATGCAACAGGACCACGACCCAAAGCACAGAAGTAGAACAGAATGGCTTCAACAGAAGAAAATACACCTTCTGGAGTGGCTGACCTCAAAACGATTGAGATGCTGTGGCATGACCTCAAGAGAGCGATTCACACCAGACATCCCAAGATTATTGCTGAACTGACACAGTTTTGTAAAGAGGAATGGTCCAAAATTCCTCCTGACCGTTGTGCAGGTCTGATATGCAACTATAGGAAACGTTTGGTTGAGGTTATTTCTGCCAAAGGATGGTCAACCAGCTATTAAATCCAGGGGTTCACATACTTTGTCCACCCTGCACTGTGAATGTTTACAGGTGTGTTCAATAAAAACATGAGAACATATAATTGTTTGTGTGGTATTAGTTTAAGCAGACTGTGTTTGTCTATTGTTGTGACTTAGATGAAGATCAGAACACATTTGACGACCAATTTATGCAGAAATCCAGGTAATTCCAAAGGGTTCACATATTTTTCTTGCAACTGTACTTACCCAATCACCATACTATTTATAATTTTATTAATCACATACTATATTTATTCCTAAACTCAAAGACCCTCATCTTGTTACGTCCTATCGGCCGATTACATTGCTAAATACTGATTGTAAGACACTAGTTAAAATAATAGCCTCACGCCTCCAAGCTGATTCTTCCGAACCGTCTCAGGAATCAACAGTTTAGGATTTGTGGCAAGTAAGCACCCTGACAAAAGTATCAGATCTGCTGTAGCTGCCACGGTTGTGTTGTCACTCTTGGGCTGTTAAGTTTACACACGCACAAGGCATTTGATTCTATTTCATGTATGCATCCCTACAAGATATTAGAGAAACGCTCATTTAGCTCCACATTTAATTACACTAATTTGGTATTCAGCAATTCCCCTGTCTGCTAAATTTCTCCTTAATTGCCAAAGGGGTGATGAATTGATAATGGCAAAGGGATAAGACAGGTATAAGACAAGGATGTCCGCTCTCCCCCTTGTTATTTAATCTCTCCCTAGACCCATTGTTACACATTCTCCAAAATTAGGGAGATTTCAAAAAGGAATAAAAATTGGTAATGGAATAATAAAAATTACAGTCTTTGCAGACTATGTTTTACATTATATTTCAAATCTTGATCAGGTAATGAGGGCATTGCTTGGAAAAATTCAGGACTTTTGCAAAGTGTCTGAACTAACAATTAACATGGACAAATCCACTGCACTTTGTCTCCGGGATGTGTTAAGCCACGGTGGCGTCATGATTTCCCAATTAAGTGGGAGAGGCGGTCACTCGCCTATCTAGGAGTTCATATTACAAAAAGCCCAACAGAAACGTATGCAACAAATATTTCACCATTCATAACAAAATTATCATCATCATCATCAAAGGGGCTGACAAAGGAAGTGGAACGGTATTACTAAGCAAATAAATCTACCTAAAGGAAGCAGAAAGACTTCTAGGAGATAGGTCAACCTATGAGAAACTCAATAAAGATCCAACGGAAGATTATAATAAAGAGCTCAAGGGGCTACTATTGAAGGCTAAAGAAAAGGGGATTCTAACAAAAGCAGAATTTGATTATATATATAACACGAACCCAAGACTGCCGGTGTTTTACCACCTACCTAAGGTGCACAAGAACTTGGAAAACCCACCGGGGCGACCAATTGTTTCCGGCATTGATAGTCTGACATGTAGATTGTCAGAATATATAGACAAATTCCTGCAACCACTTGTAACACGGCAACGGAGCTACCTGAAGGACACGACTGATGTTCTTAGGATCATAGAGAACCAAACCTGGCAAGAAGACCAAATACTCATGACAAGTGACATCACTTCGTTATATTCGGTCATTGACCATGAGAGGGGCTGTGAACATATTAAAGAAGAACTGAGAACTAACTCAACTTTGTTTGGAGCAGCAAGAATCCCTTGTAGAATCAATTAGATTTATTTTAACCCACAATTATTTCGCTTTCGGGGGACAGTGCTACAGACAGGTTCGCGGGACTGCTATGGGTACAAAATTTGCGCCCAGTTACGCGAACCTGTTTGTGGCACAGTGGAAAAACAAGTTCATATGGACAGAAGAAAACCCATTCAAAAATCAAATCGGCAAATGGCAGAGATTCATAGTCGATGTGTTTTGTATATGGAGAGGCAATTTGGAACAACTGAACGACTTCTTGACCTATATCAACAACAACACTCTCAATTTGATATTCTCCAGCGAAATGAGCAAGGAAAAGGTGACGTTCCTAGACCTAGAAATTTATGTCTCAGAAGGAAGACTACACACAAAGACCCACATGAAGCAAGTGGACGCGAATACATACATTCCAATAACCAGCAACCACCATAGAAGCTGGCTGAAAAACATACCGAGCGGGCAATTCCAACGTATCCGCAGGAACTGCTCTAAAACAGAGGACTTTAACATCCAAGCCCAACAACTGAAACACAGGTTCCTGGAGAAGAATTATGACACGAGATTACTGGACAAAGCTCTGGAAGAAAACAAAGAAAAAGACAGGAAACGGTTGTTATTAAGAAAAGACCCATCAGAAAATGACGAAGAGAGAGAATATATTAAGAAGAAGAAAAGGCCAAAAGAAGATAAAATCCGTTTCATTACGGGATTCTCAAGTAACTCAGGAAAATTCGAGAAAATAATACGGAGGCATTGGCCACTGCTACTGAAAGATCCAATTCTAGGAGGGACTCTTCCGAGAAAACCCCTAATCACATACAGAAAATCTGAAAATCTGAAGTTGATTTTGGCACCAAGCGCCATCCCACCCGAGAAGGGAACAACAGGCACAAGCTGGTTACAGGATTCAAAACCGGGATTCTACTATTGTACCCGTTGCAAGAACTGCAAGACAACAAGGACAAACACTAAACCCATCACCTGCTTCAAGTCCAAAACCACCGGGAAGAATTTTGAAATAAAAGAAAAAATAACATGTGACTCCAAAGGTGTCATCTACCTACTGGAATGCCCGTGTGGCTTCCAGTATGTGGGGCGCACAATTAGGACACTTAAAGAAAGGATTGCTGAGCACCAACGGAACATCGTAAAAGGAATGCTTACTCACAGCGTTCCCACACATTTTAAAGAGAAACATAACTGTGACCCTGCGCTACTGACATTCTGTGGTATCAAAAAAGTTAAACCACATTGGAGAGGGGGCAGCTTTCTGGCACAGATCTCAAAAGAGGAAACCAAATGGATATTCAATATGCAATGCCTAGCTCCAAAAGGTCTTAATGTTGACCTGGATCTAGGCACATTCCTTTTCACCTGAAAATTTAAAGAACCCTATGCTGCTCCACTATCTGCCACTATTATATAATATATTATATTATACAATATATTATATTATATTATATTATTTTGCAATTCACTGCATTTCCCAAGATTATAATTACCCACCAAGTAACTGTCCCTTTGTCATATTACAATCCTGAGTTATTTTATATTTATCATCAGGCAAAATTGCCAATTGAATTTAAATCAGCAGCTGGCCCTTTAATCATTTGAGGAGGTAACTTCTAACATCAACCCACTATTGCTGTTTGTCCTAAGGGATCACTATGGCAACCATACACAACACAAGTGCCTTTCACTAGAGTGTTCAAAATTGCAAATGAATAATAAATCCAACAATCTACCAAGGAGAAGATCATGACCAACAACATTTGTGATGAATTTGAATAGCTGCAGAAACTCTGCATTATCGAACAAGGACGAATCAGAAGCGCCCGCCATCTTTAAATGCCCAGATCCTCCCGCTCCCCGCCAAGTACCGCAGACGACAGCTGTGACCATGACGAAGCCCACCGCGGGCGAAACACGTTTGTTTTTGCCGCCTGCAAAGAGGAGATCTCCGCCACATTTGTGCATCACCATGGAAACAGCAGATTTCCATGGCGATTGCACTATTGTAAATGGTAAGTTCTTCATTTTTAGGTGATAATGTCCGTTTTAGTGTGAAAACAGGCATTATCACCTAAAAATGAAGTTGGTATAGAGCCCTATGTGTATACATTATATATGTCATAAATATATTAGAGGCTCATTAAGTGAAGAAATATGCAATAAAAGTTGTTGTTATTAAATTACTTTTAAGAAGACTGAGTGAGTGACTTCCGGGGGCGGCGCATCGGGTATGGCCGCTTTTTAGCTGAGCTCCGTCCCGCAGCCCTTACAATCACTAATTAAGAAGTGGCCCGCAAGCTTACAAATATCCCCAGCCAGGGTGTGGAGCTTGGGAGTTCGCTCTTACCTGGCGGGCAGCGGTGGGGGCGGCGGGAAAACATTTTCCCCGGAGTCCGGCCTCGGGGAAGGCCGCCGAGGTGGGCTTCGTCAGGGTCACAGCTGTCATCTGCGGTACTTGGCGGGGAGCGGGAGGCACTTGTATTGCCTTTCACAAGAGTGTTCAAAATTGCAAATGAATAATAAATCCAACAATCTACCAAGGAGAAGATCATGACCAACAGCATTTGTGATAAATTTGAATAGCTGCAGAAACTCTGCATTATCGAACAAGGACCAATCAGAAGCGCCCGCCATCTTTAAATGCCCAGATCCTCCCGCTCCCCGCCAAGTACCACAGACGACAGCTGTGACCCTGATGAAGCCCACCACGGGCGAAACGCGTTGGTTTTTGCCGCTTGCAAAGAGGAGATCTCCGCCACATGGTACTACACGGCGATAGGAGCCGGAAAACGAGGACCGCGATCCAAAGTGAGGCCGTACCTTCAAACGCCTGCGACGGAGTGCACGCCGCCGCAGCGCTGAGGTAAGCCGTCAGCAGGACACAGTCCCTGCCGGCGTATTAGCAACAGAGCAGAACGGAGGAGAAGCAAGGAGTAAGAGAGGTAAATTACCTGAACATCTGCATGAGTATATGATGCATTAGTTTCCCGTACATAGTCCTACAGATCGGGAGGACCACCTAACAGAGAAGCCTTGTAAGTGGTGGGTGGCTTAAACACATGTCTGCAGATTTTTGTAACTAATTCTCTGACTTATTTTAAAGATAGAAGATCATGATCAGTCACTGGGTAATGGCTAGAGTGCCAGGCCATGTTTTGTGTGTGTATATACATATACACACACACACACATACACACACACATACACACACACATATATATATATATATATACACATACATACATACATACATACATACATATACAAATAGAGCGATACTGAGGTTTTAGCGCAAAGTATTAGGGCTTCCGGTGTTTGTTTTAATGGCAGAACTTTTATAATAGAAACTAAAAATTTTGGAAGCCCTGTACTCCTAGTGCGTTACTCTAATAATCTCTGAGTGCCACTCTTTTTGTATCCATTTGTATTTGGTCACTCTGTCATACAGGGCTGGCAACAGAGTATGCCAGCCAACACTATATACACACACACACACACACATTTATGTATTTACAGTGCATCTGGAAAGTATTCACAGCGCTTCACTTTTTCCACATTTTGTCATGTTACAGCCTTATTCCAAAATTCCATTTTTCCCTCAAAATTCTACACTCAATACCCTATAGTGACAATGTGAAAGTGTTTTGGAGATTTCTGGAAACGTATTAAAAATCAAATAAACAAGAAATCACATGTACATAAGTATTCACAGCCTTTGCTCAATACTTTGTTGATGCACCTTTGGAAGCAATTACAGCCTCAAGTCTTTTTGAATATGATGCCACAAGCTTGGCACATCTAACTTCCATTCTTTTTTGCAGCACCTCTCAAGCTCCATCAGGTTGGCTGGGAAACGTCCATGCACAGCCATTTTTAGATCTCACCAGAGATGAAGCCACTCCTTTGATATCTTGGCTGTGTGCTTAGGGTCGTTGTCGTGCTGAAAGATGAACAGTCGCCCCAGTCTGAGGTCAAGAGCGCTCTGGAGCAGATTTTCATCCAGGATGTCTCTGTACATTGCTGCATTCATCTTTCTTTCTATCCTGACAAGTCTCCCAGTTCCTGACACTGAAAAACATCCCCACAGCATGATGCTGCCACCACCATGCTTCACTGTAGGGATGTTATTGGCCTGGTGATGAGTGGTGCCTGGTTTCCTCTAATCATAACGCCTGGCATTCAAGCCAAAGAGTTCAATCTTTGTCTCATAAGGCCAGAGAATTTTGTTTCTCATGGTCTGAGAGTGCTGCAGGTGCATTTTGGCAAACAACAGGTGGGCTGCCATGTGTTTCTACTAAGGAGTGGCTTCTGTCTGGCCACTCTACCATACAGGCCTGATTGGTGAATTGCTGCAGAGATGGTGTCCTTATGGAAGGTTCTCCTCTCTCCCCAGAGGAATGCTGTAGTTCTGATAGAGTGACCATCGGGTTCTTGATCACCTCCCTGACTAGGGTCCTTCTCCCCCGCTCAGTTTAGACAGCCGGCTAGCTCTAGGAAGAATTCTGGTGGTTCTGAACGTCTTCCATTTACGGATGATGGAGGCCACTGTGCTCATTGGGACCTTCAAAGCAGCAGATATTTTTCTGAATTCTTCCCAAGATTTGTACCTCGAGACAATCCTGTCTCGGAGGTCTACAGACAATTCTTTTGACTTTATGCTTGGTCTGTGCTCTGACATGCATTGTCAAGTGTGGGATCCTATATAGGCAGGTATGTGCCTTTCCAAATCATGTCCAATCAACAGAATTTACCACAGGTGGACTCCAATAAAGCTGTAGGAACATTTCCAAGATAATCAGTGAAACAGGATGCACCTGAGCTCAATTTTGAGCTTCATGGCAAAGACTGTGGATACTTATGTACATTTCTTTGTTTTTGACTTTTAATAAATTAGCAAAAATCTCCCCAAAAACTTTTTTAATGTTGTCATTATGGGGTATTGCGTGTAGAATTTTGAGGGGAAAAAAGGAATTTATTCCATTTTGGAAAAAGATTAACATAAGAAAATGTGGAAAAAGTAAAGCGCTGTGAACACTTTCCAGATGCACTGTAGATAGATATTGGAAAAAAAAAAAAAAAAAAACACTGGATACTGTCACTCCTCAAAATGATAACTGGCTTTGGGGTGTATCTTAAAACGGTCAAAAAACAGAATAGAGAGGCCAATAAGACGCTCACAAGGCTTGTTACCAGAGGGTAAACAAAACTTTCCAGGTATTTTATTATAGTTTACCTCAATGTTTCAACCTCAAAAAGTGGTTTTCATAAGGGGGTCAAAAACATACAGAGTTCAAAACTTCCGGACTTCAGATTCTGAGGCTGCAGTGTGGTGCCAGGCTTTTAACATTTTTGTCACATGTATTGAGTATATATAGGTGCTGGGTTATTGATTTTACACTATATGTTTTTTGCCCCATAAAAACCGCTCTCCGTGTTTGATACATAGGAATACACAATAACAAAATACCAAAATATGGTTTGATAAACCTCTAATAAAAACCTTGCAAATTTCATATTTACACAGAAGAATGGTTTAAACATGCTTGGGATAAATACAAGGATATCTTAAATCTCAAACTAAATTGAGAGTAAATAGGGTCTAGGGTCAGTATAGTTTTAAATAAACAACTGGGCAGACTGGATGGGCCATGTGACTTATCTGCCGTCACTTTCTACGTTTCTATGTTTCTATGTTGTGCTTCTTGCGTATAAAGAAATGTTGAGATATTCTTTACTTGTCTGTTCATATCAGTTACACAACTCAACCCATTTTAATCACATGGACATATGCCTTGCTGAATACTTGATCCACAGCTATAAGAAAGCTCTGAGATGCAGGGAAATTTTACCAAAGATCATACAACAGTATAACAGTGGCATCTTCAACATATACAAACTTTGACAATAGTCAGAGCCTTGAAATGCTCTGCATGGGACTGTAGCATGTGCTAGCCACATAATATAATACACTATCGGAGATATAAGCTACTATTTTATGTTAGTATTTTTATTTATTATACACTTTATATATAGAAAATTTAACGTGGGTCTATCGTTCATTTGAATGCATATGTAGCTACTTGTAAAATTGTAAATTACATATGAGCATTCTGACAAGACTAATGTATAATAGCCATAATGTACATTTTCTGTTGGTTATTCATACGTAACAAGGTTTTCCTAGAATTTTGAAATGCAGTAGAGCAAATCATTCTGATGTGTGCAGAGAGAAGTTACTTGTACCACAACAAAGCTGTCCCCAGATTATTATCTGTCTACCTTCTGCAATACTTTTAACACTTGCTGAAATTCTACCCCACTCTAAACACCCATACCAGTGCTATGGCCCCGCTCCTCACCGGCCTTCCGCAGGTCCCCAATCTGGAGTCTGCGAACTCCAGTCTGCGCTGGGCCCGAGGAGCTGCCTCAGGTGCGTACAGTTGTGATAGGAAGGAAGAAGAGCACCGCTTCAGGAACCAGAGCTATACCTCTAGGCTCAGCGTGAGAGCAATCCATGGCGGCCATCCCGAGGGAGGGTAGGGTGACTGACAAAGTGGGGCTGCCCTTCTGGGCACCCTCTGTAAGTCACCTAGGAGCGTGCCCCATGTGATTGCACTGGTTGCCTGCCCCTAAAAACAGCCCTGATAGAGACAAAGCTGATACACACATACATTAATGTTCAAAAGTTTGGGGTCGCCCAAACAATTTCATGTTTTACATGAAAACTGACTTTTATTTATCAAATGAGTTGCAAAATGAATAGAACATATAGTAAAGACATTGTCAAGGTTAGAAATAATGGGTTTTTTTGTTTGTTTGTTTTTTTTATAATAATTTTGTCCTTCAAACTTTGCTTTTGTCAAAGAATGCACCTTTTGCAGCATTGCAGACCTTTGGCATTCTAGCTGTTATTTTGTTGAAGTAATCCGAAGAAATTTCACACTACGCTTCCTGGTCTGGTGACTGCGTTGGCCACTCTATTACAGACAAAATACCAGCTGCCTGCTTCTTCCCTAAATAGTTTTTGCTAAATTTTAAGGTGTGCTTTAGGTCACCGTCCTGTTAGAGGATGAAATTGGCTCCAAACAAGCGCTGTCCACAGTGTAGGGCATGGCATTACAAAATGGAGTGATAGCTTTCCTTATTCAAAATCCCTTTTTACCTTCTACAAATCTCCCACTTTACCAGCACCAAAGCAGCCCCAGACCATCACATTACCTCCACCATGCTTGACAGATGGCGTCAGGTACTCTTCCAGCATCTTTTAATTTGTTCTGCATCTCACAAATGTTCTTCTGTGTGATCCAAACACCTCAAACTTCGATTCGTCTGTTCAGAACCCTTTTTCCAATCTTCCTCTGTCCAATGTCTGTGTTCTTTTGCCCATGTTAATCTTTTCCTTTTATTGGCCAGTCTCAGATATGGCTTTTTCTTTGCCACTCTGCCTAGAAAACCAGCATCCCGGAGTCGCCTCTTCACTGTAGACGTTGACACTGGCAATTTGCGGGTACCATTTAATAAAGCTGCCAGTTGAGGACCTGTGAGGCATCTATTTTCTAAACTAGAGAATCTATTGTACTTGTCTTCTTGCTCAGTTGTGCACCGGGCCTCCAACTTCTCTTTCTACTCTGGTTAGAGACTGTTTGTGCTTTTCTCCGAAGGGAGTAGTACACACCGTTGTAGGAAATGTTCCGTTTGTTGGCAATTTCTCGCATGGAATAGCCTTCATTTCTAAGAAGAAAATACTGTCGAGTTTCACATGAAAGGTCTCTTTTTCTAGCCATTTTGAGAGTATAATCGGACCCATAAATGTGATGCTTCAGATACTCAACTAGCTCAAAAGAAGGCCAGTTTTATAGCTTCTCTAACGAGCAAACCCGTTTTCAGCTGTGCTAACATACTTGCACAAGTGTTTTCTAATCATCCATTAGTCTTCCAACACGATTAGTTAACACACTGTACCATTAGAACACTGGAGTGATGGTTGCAGGAAATGGGCCTCTATACATCTGTGAAGATATTCATTTAAAAACTAGATTACACCACCTAGACCAGCTGGTCTAGTGCCTGCCACTTTTATTTAACAACCATCCATATGTCTGCCTCTCATTATTTGTCCAGGATTCACATGTCCAGCCTCCATATCTACCCCTTTATTTGTCCCACCTCCATATTTGCCCCTTATTATTATTATTATGTCCACCCTCCATATGTCTCCTCTGTTTATGTGTCCAATCTCCATGTCTGCCCCTTTTTATGTCCAGTCTCCATATCTGCATCTATATTTTTTGTCCAGTCTTCATGTCATCCCCTTGTAATGTCCAGCTTCAATGTCTGCCTCTTTATTATTTATCCTGCCTCCATGTCTGCCCCTTGTAATGTCCAGCCCCCATTTTCTGCCCATTTAAACGTCCAGCCCCCATTTTTTGCCCATTTAAATGCCCAGCCCCCATTTTTTGCCCATTTAAATGCCCAGCCATCATTGTCTGCCCCTTTAAAATGGCCAAACTCCATTGCCTGCCCCTTATTTCCAGCCTCTTCTCTTACTTTCCTTCCTCCGCGGCGCTCCCTCTCCATCTGGTCTGCTGCAATCACATGGTGCTGTAGTAGTAATACAGGGCTCCTACAGGAGCCCTATAGGACCAAATCTGTTTCTAGAATGTCAGTGAACATATAGATTCGGTCACTGCCATTCACAACAACAGGTTTGGTCCTTCAGGGCTCCCATAGGAGGCCTTCCACATACCTAGCGTGACATGGGCTTATCAAAATAAAAAAAATAAAACAACAACAACTTTGTTCCGAGAGTCTGATCTCTCAGGACAAGTTTTGAGGTGGGCGGGACAGCCCACGAAAGCAGGACTGTCCCGCTGGAATCTGGACACTTGTGAAGTCTGATATATGTCTATACAGGTGTATATTCTGTATGATTCTAGCTATTTTAACCCATCAATAACAC
>WWET01000797.1:142346-154195 GCA_011038615.1 Limnodynastes dumerilii | reverse complement strand
GTGAAGTTTAACATTTTCATCGCAATAAAAATAAGAAAAGTAAAAAAAAATAAGAAACCGGCAATGCTTTCCTTAAGATCTGGCTGTAAGAGAAGATCTTAGGTCTCTTCAGCCAGCAGGTCATATGACACGCTGTGAGGGGAAGCCTCTCTTACAGTGTGGATGAATCTTTGCAGTTGCAGAGGTGGAGACTTCCTGTCTCTGTCTCTGCAGGAGAATGACTCATAGCTTTCAATGACAACCTGTCAGTAAAGGAATTGTGAATTGCGGGAGGAAGAGGAAAGACTGCAGAGAGTCCCATGCGTAGCTATACACATGGGACAAATATAAAAGCGTGCCGGACATTTCTCAGGCGTCATAGACATCAACACAGGCGTTAACGCAATCACTGTTTATATGGAATAATGGTAGATCCAAAATAGGTCTACACAAATTGCAGCAGTCAAAGGCTAATAGTGGCATTATTTTTTCCTGTTTAGTTACCGACATCCATATGTCCCTTTTACGTCATTTACGGGACTGGATCCAAGAATCCGAAGTATATACTGATACTTTATTGGAACAGGAGTTTTTGGAGGGAACTAGCCTGAGGGCATTTATACCCTTGCACGAACAGGAAATTGCTCCCAAACAAAGAAAACCATCTTCTCAAGTCTGCGCGCAGGGTATGGCATATCCTACATCATAAATTCCATCTTAACTCACACACATCTCTACACTTACCTCTTCTGCAGAATCCAGGCTTTCAATCTGGAACAGCAGCTTACTCCTTCATGGTATGAAGACAACAGGGTATACATGGCAATGTAAGTTTAATACATCAGAAAAGAATACCCTTTACTTTTGCAGAATTGGTAGAAAAATTTAATATCCTTAGGGAGTTCCCTTTTGCACAATTTTGTGCACATTTTGTTCCCTTTTGCACAAGTCCAACACTAAAGACCTAGTAATTCGGCACCTGTCAGACTTAGACTGGAACAACCCAGTGGACATACTTTTTAATAAGCTTCCTAACCATAAAGCCATAACTGTGCACTACAAACTTCTTAGGGAAGAACTAAATCATGAAAACTCGCAGGCTGGGATGTATTGGTGGTTGACGCATTTTCCAACCATTATAACAGATAGTCTTACGAACAACTTATTTCAAACAAATTCCAGTTTGCAGGTATGTTGAATTGTTCCTTAATGCTTCTCGTAGAACATATTTAATGCCCCATTGATATCTTCTCAGGGGGTTGACCACTGTTGACCACTGTGCACACTAGGGAAAGGTGGGTGCTGATCTATTTCACAGTTTGTTGAGCTGTTCCCTAGTCTGTTGCTTTTAATTAAGGGTTCATCAATATGCACTTACCTAGTGACTTTGGCGCCATTAAGTCCAAATGGGCAATTCTAGGGATCATCCCCCAACCACCACATCTTCCCAAAGGCAACAAAAACTATTGTTGGTTGTTAGTGCTGCCAATAAAACAATTCTTCAGGTCTGGAACCAACATGGAATTCCCTCTCTAACCCTATTCCACCATAACATCTTTTACTTCTTCCAGATGCAGACTAAAGAAGAAACATTTCTGATATATGGCAAACATACATAAATACTCTTCTGTTGTCTACCAGTATACAAATTCCCAAATGTTTTTCAACTAAGTGGTATACTCTCCAAACCCATATGGGGGATCATAATGTACATTTATAGTTAGTCTGTACATACATACATACATATATATATACATACACATACATACATACATACATACAAACATACATACATACATATGATTGTTAAATATTATTATTCCAGCAGCAAAATATAAAATACAGAAAGAGAGGAAGATTAAAAACTGGGGAAATAAAAATATCTTCTGGTCACCCTAAACATTACATATAATAATAAAGAATACATAATAATACATAAACTACTGAGCAATATTCCAATCCTCATACAATAATAATCATACTACATGTCAGGGTCTGATAACACTATAAATCCGGCTCCCCCCGTGTCTCTTTACTCCCCTTTATGTTATGTCATTATTATAGCATACAGATGAGTGATAAGCACTGAGTGTCACCATACACAGGTAGACGGGTGCAGGCAGGAGGTGCGGGGGAGGCCACGTCTCACACACTGATTCTTTGAATGTTCGACATGCTTTGCTTTGGGAAAAAAAAAAAAACTTTCATACTTACCATCATCAGAATCTTCATCTTTAAGTGTCCAGCCTTCCAAGCTTTTAATCCAAAGGAATCAGCTTAGCAAAATAAAAACCACTTGAGGCGCCTCTAACAGGTACTGCTCTCAGGACCTCGTGCTGCAGAATGAGAAATCTGCTGGCGCGGGACTTTCCCACGGTGTCCCAGGTTAGAAATAGACCTCACAGTCAGTAGGACCTGTTAGCAAGGTCTCAACACTTATGTAAGATTGCATTGCATAGGGCATGGTATTATAGGAATCTCATCCTTTAACTAAATATATTGTTTGAATGTCTCTAAAGTGTAAAGTGCATCAGGGTGTACACTATTGGTGTAAAGTTTTCGAATATTTTTATACTATATTATGGACTGTTATAACAGGGAATTTGTGTTTGATTTGACAAGAAACTTATAATTCTTGTTTGCCCTCACACTAAATTATATTTACATACTAATACACATTAATTTAATGACTTCTAATTATTTGTTTGGAGTTTTTTTTATCTTAACAAAAGTTTAAAATAGAAGTGACAATAAGCAACGTCAGGTCTTGATATATATGGTACAAATTGTTTTTCACCCCCACATTTTTATGCCTTTGCATTGTGACAGTCTGGCTGTATTCCATTTCAGGACTTCAGCTCTCTCAATCTCTGCACTAGCTACATGTATAAATGGACACTAGAGCCATCTAATGGCAGAGTTGAAAATCTCAGACTTCATGACAACAAGAGTTTGCAGGGCCCTTCAGCAGAACACAAGTTGATGACATTTTTTGACTGAATGCAATACTTACGGACTTATATATGTTAGGTAAATTGGGTCAGGAAAATTCTTCCCAATTAAAGTGTTAATATTAACTATATCATTTATGGATGACATGACTTAACTGTAACTAAGATTCAGATTAATCACAATTCCTATATTTAATAAAAACAAACAGAAAGGTATTATTTCTTTGTCAAGGTAAAAAATAATTAACAGTCAACAAACAAAGGTTTTACACAAAACTAAAAACCAATAGAAGCTGAAAATCAAATACACTGCCTCTATATTCCACAGAGAGGCTGATGTGAAAGAAGCTGCAAATCGATCCATAGAGAACAAGGGAGAGCTCTTGTTAACTTGGTGAGAAGGATCAGACTTTCCACCTCCTCTATTGCCTGAGGTGCAGGTTCTGACAACAAGCTCTGCTTACCATAATTGATGGGAGCTACTAGCAGCATGCTCTGGCGAGAGCAGCTGTTCTCTGCTGAATGAGGGAATAGAAAAGCTTGACTGCTCATCTGTGAGTCTGATTGGTCTCCACACAAGTATGATCCAAATGGTTGCACTGAGAGTATCTAGAGATCCCATGACAAGCTTTGGAAAGCTGGTATGTATAAAAATCAATGTGTATTCACAGAGTATTAAATGCAAGTTTGGGACTCTGTGCAAGGAGCCCAAGGACATGCCTTTTATCAAAACGGCAACTGTTTAAAGCAATGGACTGTGCACTTGAATTTGCAGCTCTGTACTATTCAACAAAAAATAAAATCAAGAACAATGCGAATTTCAATCTTCTACTTTAAACGTGTTTTTGCAATGCCACCTCTATAGCGAATGACAAACCTTTGCTGCTATAAAACTTACAAGAGAGCATGATAGTATACACTTGGAGAATGTGAAAGACTGTCTCACCATCATCTCTGATCTGTTCCTAATATACATCAGTCAAACAGGAGAATATTATTACAGCCAGTCCCCAACTCCCAACACAATAACGGTTTGTCTACAGAGAATCTTATCAGTATTTACTGTCAACACTGGCTGTTTTATTCATGATGGTATTTATCCTTTCACAGCATTACAGCATGGCACAGTTTACAACTTCAACGCTGTATCGCAGACAAAATAACTTGTGTGCCAGAACCCCTGAACAGATTGCAGTACCCAAACTGACTATTCAACTATTTCTGCTAGTGATCGCTGAAACAATATGCCAAGTATCCTAATGTAAAGCTGTTATATAGCCAAGCACTATACTCATTCCGCAAACCTTAAGCTAGGACTTTATAGAATATAAACATGAATATGGTGAAAAGGGCTTGTTACCCTCAGGCAAACACTATTCCTGTGGACAAAAATTAACCCCTTTGGCAAAAATCAGTTACCTGTCTGTATAGTTCCAACAGTTAATGCATTACACATGACACACATAAATGATGAGACAACACACACATACATGCACACTTTTATCTTTGACATATAACAGTATTATTGTTATTAACTGTTAATGACACAGAACGTGCGTTGCTCTTTGAAAGTGCACCAGTAAGGGTTACATTTCTACATTATACAGTCATTGATTTATGTACTTATTGATTGCTGCTCATGAAACAGAAGTTTCAAATGAATTAAGTGAAATTTAAGCAGCCAATACTTATACTAATTGACAATGCGAGTTGCATGGCTGCAATACCAGTATCATATAAAGCATACAGGAGTTTGTTTACATGCAAGCATTCAAGAGCAATCTAAACAACCTCCAAGAGGTGATATGAACAATAAACCTTGGAACACATCAAATTATCTACGCAATCCAGTTGTTCAATATTTCAGACATGCAAAATCATTATGTCATTAGGCTAATCACAAAGAAGCCAGGCAGACCTTTATAGGAAGAAAATGCAGCATTATTTTGTGCAGCTTGAAAATCAATTACCTTTCTACCTTGTTGTACAGTAAAATAAAACCAGTATTCTCTGACAAAAAAGATTTATATGACCTTCGCCATAGTAATCTATGTTCATAGACACACAATTAATTACCTAAAACTGTGTAAATGTTTCTGCAACCCTTCGTTCCACTACCAAATTAGTTTATCGGCCATGTACAGAATAAAAAACAATGACCTTTTTCCAGGCTTCACGGCATTTCTTACATATACATAGAGAATTAATTAAAGCTAGTAAAGTGAAATAAGTTAGTCAGTACCCAGACTAATGCCACTGGTGAAACAGCATGGGAATAAGTCATAGAAATGTCCAAATCTTCCCCTCTCCCCCCTGCCTGTAAACAATCAGTATAGTAGATACAAAGACCCCTCTTTCAAGCACTGTGATCAAGAAATTTGGGCAGCAGGTCACCAAGGTGACCATAAATTTGGAGCTGATACTTTAATCAACATGGAGGAACAACCATACATTTTATGAATGGGTAGCTTCCCCCCAACAGTTTAAATAAGGCAGTGAAAAGGGGCAGGGGAATCAGGGATCCTTCCAGCATCATTATCTGTCAGGGAGCGCAAACGCAAGGACCTAAAGCATGATAAAGCCCTTCTTATGTGCAGACCGGTAACCATTCTGTGGCGGCTGTAGGGGGAGAGTGAATTGCCCTTGCATGCCAAGATCTTGTTATGAGTTCAATGCATATACGCATGGAATTCTTGCTGCATGGTGCCAGTTCACCATTAGTAGTAACTGCGGAAACCATTTTGAAAGTGAAAATGAATAATACATTTTATATGAAGAGAAAATACAGCTCTCAACTAATCACATCTAAACTCATTCTGTTTGCACATTTAAAATAAAGTTATCCCAACAGTTTAACGTGTTTTTGCAAAAGTGCAAAAGTGCTAATTTTTTTTTGTTCAAGTCAACTCTGGATCTGCCACTATGTGATTAAAATGTTATCTTGCGTACGGCAATCCATTTAACATCATGCCTGAGATAGAAGTTGAAAATGCATATTTAATCATAATTAATTGTAGCCTCTAATAGATTTCACCTTAAATTCCAAGAAGCTATTATACCAATAACCAGTCCAGTCCAGTCAATAATCAACCATGCTAGCTCTTAGACAAGACGCAACAAGGCTTGAGTTGGCCATATATGAGCTTAGTTCAAGTCTTCTATCAAATAAAAATGAGTACTTGGATTTGGATTGGCCAATCAAATACAATTCAAAAAAGTGCACACGGGGGCTGAACCAGTGTTTGAAAGTGTACATCTCGCCTAAACAATTTTGCAGTGTGAGGGGTGCTAATTAATTAGAATTTTTTTGCTTTGTTTGCTTTACTTGGCACACAGAGCTCAAATACTACATAGCTTTATGTTTAATCTATAAGCTTCACCTCAGTTCCAATTCTGCTTTCACAATTCTAATGTGCCTCCCCTTGCAGCTCAGCACAGTATTGCTCAGGTCTTCATTTGCAAGTGCCATTAAAAACTCAAACTATCAAACTACTATTCCTGTTTGATAAAGGATACCAACATATACACCAAGATTCCACTTGTGTCCAAACACATGGCTATTTTAATGCCAAGGGCATGTGAATAACATTATAAATGATCATTTTTAGTGAAATATTGATTGTGGCGACCACTGTAACATCCAGGAAGTGGGAGATTGTAAAGGTAAAGGCAGTCATCCTACCCGCTAGCTACAGATAAGCTATATCCAAAAATGTTGGTATGAAATAAACACATTTTAATACTTTGGAGTTGAGAACAGACATCATTGATTGACACATACATAACATTGGCATTATACAGTACAGTATTAAACTTAATACATTTTTTTAGTAAGTTATTAGCAGAATGGAATATATGTATATAGTTCATCAACAAAGTACATGCAAATCAAAACTGATCAGTTAAACCATTTGTAGGACATCATGCACGGGTTAGTTTTTCCAAATCAAAGATAATATGACCTTACCACATCATCTGTCAAGTTTCTCAGTTTGTTTATTTGCTGTGTAAGAGAAAGAAAATACAAATAAGTATGATGTTTGTGTTCAACATGGTATAGAACACAGCTGTATAAACGCTGCATAAAATAAAGTAGTAATAAGCAAGTGAAGACTCAGTAAGAACAGGCTAAACAAATCCATCTCCTCAGAATCAGTCACATGTATTATATATCTAATACATTTCACCTTCCTCAAATCAGAGATCCTGATTAGTTCTCCAGCATCTTACTAGTCATTCCCACTTCCTGTCCAATCTGTTCCACTCTCCTTCTAATGTTACCATTATTTAGCAGTCTTTATGAATAACAGAACTGAACTCACAACTCTTACTTTACTATAAGCAAACAACTGGGTTATGAATTCCTACTTTGCTGTCAAAGTTGATATATTGCCATAATGTCATTTGTATGAAAATCTAGAATTAATATTGTTTGTACCAATTATAACAACTGAATTCTACAGGACTCAACTGATGGCATTTTCTCAGTTAACATAATTGCATAATGTAGGGGTAAAGTAAAAAAGATAGCCAAAGAAATAAAGAGCAAATGGGAGTTTACTTGTTTTACGGTTTTTACTATGAGTTATTGACAGAACAGACCTTCCCATATACCACATTACCAATTTGCCATAAGTCTCATCATATAACCGTTCCTTGATCCATACAGGTAAAAATTGGTATTTATAATAAATATAATTTCTCAATGTTGACTTCCACCAAGAGTTGGTGTCGTTCTTCACAATCACTGATCTATGTACAATAATCATACACAGTTGAATTATTCTATAATTCTAATATCAATGTTTATCACTTAGTAAAATAATATTTTTGCACTTATTTTAATAAACAATTTATTACGGCTATGGTGTGGAATATATATTATCTAATAATCACTTCACAAGTTTAGAAGCTAATATTTGTTTTGTTTGGGTTTTCACTTTATAATGATTGCTATACAGTAGTTATATAGCTATATGACATTTAAACATAAGGCATCGTCTATGTACAGTTAAGGACTTCATTTAAAAAAAAACTAAAGAGTCAGACACTGGATAATACCAATGAGGACATCATTCTTCTTTGTGTTACATATATGGTCATTGCCAGAAGGCTTTCTGAGGACATTAAAGATATAGGACGATTCCTGTATGGGGAATTCATTGCACTTAATAGGCTATAGAGAAGCAACACCTTATTTGAAACGACCAATCATGTTTAGTCAACTTTTTAATGAACCAATGTATTGACAGATCTATTTTTCTTATTTTCTCACCTATCACTATGTTAAAAACTTTATAATCTTGTACTCTAGGTTTGAAGCCAGAGAGCAATCAGGATCAAGGCTATGAAAAGGCTAGATTGTTTGTGGATTATTAATAAGATTTTTAATCTTTTACCTTTTATTTGGACAATCAGTTATTAATCTTTGTTACAGCTTAATTTTTTCATTTTATCTGGAAGACTGAAGAGTGATGTTGTATAGAAACTAATAGTTCAGGTCTTAAGGCTCTTGACTTGCATTCAGTATGTTATGATTTCAAAGTCCCATTAGTCCTGAAGCAAATAAAAGAGGTCAAAGATAATGACTTTCTTCCACATGCATGATAATGTTTTCTAAAATAACAATTTGGACAATCTACCTTGCTATGTGCCTGATATTTGACCTATGTTCTGTGTGTATATAAAACGTATTTGAAATATGAGTAACATTAGCGTATCATTTTTATCATTTCACCATTCAAGTAGTGGAGCACTTTTTTATACTATCCCTCTGCTTTAATCGTGAAATTATAATTTTATGCCAATTTACTATACAAGTATGATACCAGTGAAGAATGGTGGATGACTGTAAATTATAGCGTAGTGAGTGTGTGTGCTATCAGGGTACAGTGAAAGGTATGACAACTGTCATTGTATATTCTTATTGTGCAGATATCTATTTCAACAACAAAAGTATATATATATATATTTTTTATTATTATTTTTATTTTTTCGCAAGATCGGAGGGTTTAGGTTTCCATTTCCTAGGCATCTACAGGCACAATCACTAGATTAGCAGCAAAAATCATATCAGACATTATCCAGATTTAGTAGAAATCAGACTGTGGGGTTTATGGACACACAAGTTCAGCAGCATACAAAACAAAACTTATAAAAATAAATCCTAGGCCTGTCTGGCCGCTAACTAATACAACATACAAGCCTCTAGGTTCCAGGTTACCGCTGTTGACTTTTTTACCCTTTGCGAGTTCTGACAATGGAACCGCTATGATGGCAAAATTACAAATGAATCGGTGGTAATAGTTAGTGATCTCAAAAAAGGATCTCACTTGTTTATTTCTCGGCTGAGGCCAGTTCCAAATAGCCTCAACTTTATCCAATTGGGACCTAACCAAGCCTCTCCCAATAATGAGACCCAAGTACTTGACTTCTTCCATCCCAAAGTGGCCCTGGTTTGTGTTAGACGTTAGCCCCTTCTCGCTAATGGAGCTGAATGCTGCCTGTACTCTGACTAAGTGAGAACTCTGGGCTGGGGATCACTACATCGTCTAAATAGGCAACTGCATATTCTCTGTGGGGTTTCAAACCCCCTATCCATGGTGCACCGGAAGGTTGCAAAAGGCATCCTGTTTTTTATTTAAACAATCCATCTAGAGCAGCAAAGGCTGTTTTCTCTTTTGCACTCTCCGTCAGTGGTATCTGCCAGTAACCTTTTGTCAGATCCAATGTAGTGATGTACATGGCGGGTCCTAGTTTTTCTATCAATTCATCTACATGGGGCATAGTATATGAATTAAATTTCGACACTGCATTTAATTACCTAAACTCATTACAAAAACCGTACACTCCCATCTGGTTTCGGGACTAAAACTATGGGACTTGACCATTTACTGTTTGACTCTTCTATGACATCAAGTTCCAAAATTTTAACTTCCTTGGAGATAGACACACGCTGAGCTTCAGGTATTCTGTAAGGTTTTACATTGACCTTGACCCCTGGCTCCGTAACTATATCATATTTAATTGTATATGCTGGAGAGTGGAGAGCCAGATGATCAATGTACCCAGCTTTAAGCTATCTTTCTATAACATTTCATCTTAAATATCATATTACAAATATTGATAAAAATCTGATTTAGAAATAAGGACAGTAACTAATTCTAATAACTCAAAGAAACCAAAGTAAAATAATTAATAAACACAGAGGATATTCATGCATTCGTGTCCCTGTATATATTATTCATTGTCTATCCATTGCATATGTATAAGTCATATATTCAAGTAGCTGTATTTGGCTGCGTAACTTATTGATATTGTCATCTGCAACATGCAGTTCTTGGAAAAGAACCATTAAATCATTCAACTCTGATATTTGCTTGACAAGTATTCAATTTGATTCCCCAGAATATCCTAAGATATTTACTTTTGAAATTGTCTGGCAAATTAATAACACAAAAAGGAAGAGCATGTCAGAGGTTTTATTGCTGTACACATGACTTTCCCATCATTCAGCAACATATTAAAATACACTGCCATAAAGCAATACAGGATAACAAAATTATATAAATATTTCACACTCCGGTCTCAAAAAAAAATCCCTGGTGTCAGCATAAATTTAAGCCTGGACTACATGGAGGAGGGACATGGCTCCCACTGTAAACTTTGTGGACCAGGAACTATTTTTAAAAGTAGACAACACATTTAACCAATATAGATAGACATAATTTACACAGCTTATATTACCCATCAACCTATGGTTGTCACTGCTTAGCAGTTTTAATTATACAAAACACAAAAATGCCCTTTGGACCTGATCCACCACCCCCCCCGCATATTTTCTGTACGTGTGAGGGGGTCTCATTCCGCACTAGAGAGGATTTAACTACCCGCCAGTTCCCTTACTCGGTTGTAAACTATGGGATGGGACTTACACTGCTATAGGGCAGTCTTAAATCACTTGCAGATTCGCCCGCAAGCGGTATGACCATCCCACACTGAAAAAAATTATATGCTTCCCCCAGCACACGCTTTTGTGGGCAGAGGTGAAGCACAGCCCCTTTTTAATTAAAAGCCATCATACTGAACTTGATTCTGCACAAGGAAGTTACGTTATGCGTCCTCCAGTCCAAAGAGCCCAGTTACGCACTTTGGGGTTTCTTGTTTTGTTCTTAGTCCTTTATTTTTTATTTTAAGCAAAAGTATGAAAACTGAACCACATACAAACACTCAAATGCTATGAGCTCAAGTAACAATATTGTGTAGTGTGTACACAAAAAATAAAGCCATGTACCTTCTCCTCCTGGCTTATATTTCCCCATTGCTCCTTTCCTTTTCCATTCCTGCAAGGCTACACAGCCGCCTTCAAGGATTTATTGAGTCAGAAAAGCAAAGATTTCATAACTCTATTACTGCTGTACATGCCAATAATTATGGAGTAAGAAAGAAAATCCAGCCAGGGAGTAGAAGTACCACACACAGGAAAAATATAGGTGGAGTTAAGGAGACGGTCACCAGCAGAGCGGAGTGGACATGAGGGGGTGTGGATGGAGATAAGGGAGGAGAGGTAGGGAGCGGTAGAGGAGAGAGTTTTGTAGGTTGTGGTGAGGAGCTTAAAAAGAATTCTGAAAGCTATTTCTAATAAAAGTTCATTGCTTACACAAGCAGTCTCCCCAAGCATGCAGAAGTATAGCAGCCATTCTTAAAAAACAAAGTTTTGTTTTTTTTATACATTTTATTGTTATATATATATATATATATATACACACACACTATATTCACACACTAATATGTATCTAAATAGATATATCTAGATATACATAGAAAAGTGTCAACACGTGTGTGTGTGTGTGTGTGTGTGTGTATGTATATATATATATATGTATAAGTATAGTATAAGTATAAATGAAACGCTAGTGC
>WWET01000797.1:112554-127765 GCA_011038615.1 Limnodynastes dumerilii | reverse complement strand
AAAACCGAACATTTTCTCATTTAAATATCCTGGCACACCCCCTTTTCAGTCGGAGTCGGATGCTGGCGGATACCATAAACTCCGCCAGCAATCCGACTTCCTTGCGCCTTTTGCGCATGGGCAGACCTGTCAAAAAGCATCGCATACGTGTGAAATTCACACGGATGAGATACTCTGAATCCGGTCCCTTATCTTAAGAAGATTCTTAAGTGTGAATCAGGTCCTAAATGAGCAGAAGGGAAATCTAAGTCAAATCAATATTTGGTGTGACCACCATTTGCCTTCAAAACAGCATCATTTCTTCTAGGCACACTTGCAGGGATTTAGTAGGATTATAGCCAAGTGTATGGTTAACAAATCATTACAAACAGGTAATAATCATCATTTTCATATGTAGGTTGAAACAGTTATTAACTGAAACAGAAATATTCTTGTAGGAGACTTTAAACTGGACGAGGAACAGCCAAAATCTGCTACAAGAGAGGAGGTTGTGGAACACAGTTTCACGTCACAGGTCATATACCTTGGCAAGACTGCGCACAGCAACCAGACACAAGGCAGTTATACTGCATCAGCAAGGTCTCTCCTAAGCAAAGATTTCAAAACAGACTGGGCTTTCAAGATGCACTGCTCTCTTGTAGAAGCACAAAGAAACCAGCAACATTGAGGACTGCAGACAGTAGGCAGCCAAGGAAACTTGGTGCAGCAGAGAAAAGACACGTCATTTGTCGGGCAATTGACGAATGTGTGCTGTGTAATATATGGTGTATGTTGTGACAGTCAGTGAAGTCGGGTGTTGCATTGCAGTATTTGCCGGGATTTTTACTGGCCGGGATTGTCAGTGTAGGTCATTTTTACGTGCCGGGATTTTCAGTGTAGGTCATTTTTACATGCCGGGATATTTAATGGCCGGGATTGTCAGTGTAGGTCATTTTTATGTGCCGGGATTTTCAGTGTAGGTCATTTTTACATGCCGGGATATTTAATAGCCGGGATTGTCAGTGTAGGTATTTTAAATTGTCGGGAATTTTTGGCGCCAGGAAAATGAGTGTAGGAAACTGGTGGAGGTATTTTCAGCGCTGGAAATATGACTACCACCCTTTGCAGGTTTGGGGCTGCGTTTCAGCAAATGGAGTTGGGGATTTGGTCAGAATTAATGGTGCCCTCAATTCTTAGAAATACTGGCGAGTACTTCACCTTAAACACACAGCATAAAGAAGAACAAGGCATCCTGATAAGTGATGATATTGCCCCCCACAGAGCCCAGATCTCAACATCATGGAGTCAGTCTGAGATTACTTGAATAGACAATAATTTGAGCAAGCTTACAGCCACAGAAAAACTGTGGTTTTTTCTCCAAGATATTTGGAAACCCCTCCCTGCCGAGCGCCTTCAAAAACGGTGTACAGGAGTCCCTAGAAGAATTGACGCTGTTTTGAAAGCAAACGGTGGTCACACTAAATATTGATTTGATTTAGATTTCTATATAAACATAGAAGTCAGTAGTTTACAGTGAGTATGAGCTTAGTGATGTGTAGGACACTTTGTATAAAAGCGTTCTGATTAACTGCATTAAACACGGGTTATATTTAACTTTACATTCACATCAAGCCAACCCAGAAACACACATCACACAACCTTAGTGTGAATCACTGCTAAATGCCATATTGAGTTTTAATATGCAACAAACCCCCAAGCCTATTGCATGTTTCTGCTTTTTAATAATTTATTATTATGATTACCATGAAAAAGGAGATACCAATATCCCACATGGGTGTAGAATATTAGCGCAATGTTTAGGGTGCTGAAAGTTAAGCTGCCTGCACCAAAGCGGCAATAAAGTTAATTTCTGGAGGAGTAAGCAGAGACAGAGAAAGCCGAGAGGGGGACAAAATTATTAGATTTTTGCTGTATTATATTTAACAAATGCACGAATTACAAAGCTGATGTAGTGGTGTCGACTGTGCTACTGTGAAAGTGGTCATCACCATAGCGACTGGAACCAGCTCTACTCAGTTAATAAAACGTAAACACATTCTGCCACACACAACACAGATTACCAACGTAGTACCTCATCAAAGTAAAGGTGAAAAAAAGCATACCATTTTATCTCACTCCACACCATATAAATATGCAAACATATCGGTGAATTTCATTTCATCAACTTCTAGCAGTGTCTGTGGGAGTAGTTACGTGGTTTTAGGTAACATTGTTTATTTAAATCGTGGAATTACCAGATGTTTATTTAATTTCAAATTTAAATGGGTTTTTTTTGAGTGATAAATTGCAAAACCAAAAAATGTAAGAAGTTAAACTGACCAATATGAAGGTCAAATTCAAACACTAAACTTGTAATCATTCAGAAGAGCTCAGCATGGTTCCTACACAGTTGAGTTAACAATTGAAAAGACAGGAATGGCTAGGTTTAATAAATTCTCAAAAGCAACAAATGAAATTCTAGCTCTCACTTTCCTATTTCATATATACATACATAATCCCCACTCTGTCGGACAGACAGATTTCCGCACGTCCACTATTATTATTATCTCTCATCTGCCCCGTCTGTCTGTTACCACCCAGACTTGTTATAATGATAGTTAAAGTTGTAAAGCGCTAAGTAATTTGATGTCGCTATATAAAAAACGGTTAATAAATTAAATGAATAAATAAATCAGATTGGTCGCCATGGGCAACATTTCCATTTTTGATAAATTTAGTATATCTAGCCCCCAGACTGTTTATCGACTAAAGTCATAGGTGGATTCCAGGTTGCACCATTGTTTCTGCTGTTAGCAATCAAAATAGGAAACCGCACAAGTGCTTCTGGACAAACCTTTTTATAATGTGAAGAGTGAAAATAATTTTGTTTAGGTCATTTGTTTATTTCTGCCTGTTGCATATAGCAAACAAATACTGAAAAACTTCATATTTAAGCTAAAACCAGTTTGCTCTAACTGAATAAAAAACTTTTTTTTAAAAACTCCCCTTACAGTTTTTATCGCCAAACCTTCATTCTGCCAGGGTGCAATTTATTTATTTTTAAGTTATACCCCCCATCACTAAAGTCAATGTGTGACCAAATTGTTTTGTTGTTCACTGACTTATGTGACCAAGCTCAAGGAAATAGAGTCAGAATACGTGTAGTAAGGACCCAAGCTCTGAATGCCCTCACCACCAAGAACCTGGAAAGGACTATGCAAGTACAAAGTCTCATTGAAGACAAAGGGGTCTATTTACAAACTTCATTTTCATGTGATAATATGAAAATGGGCATTATCAAGTTAAAATGAAGGAGTTAATATTTACAAACCATGGAAAACAGTAGTTTCCATGGCGATTCATGTAAATATCGGGGCTCTCCGCCAGCCCATTCTTTTAAGAGCGGGCCTGCGGTTCATAATATTAAATGCCGGAGCAGAGTTTTACACTTTGCTCCCGGTCTAAAACTAACGCCATTTCAAGATAGCATTAGTGCCTTTATCTCAACTATGTCCCCATATTCCCCACCCTTTCCTCCCTCTAATAGCGGTTATAAGGGGGAGGAATAGGGGGGCATGTATGGGAAGACCACTGGGATAAATTTAATTGTGTGCCAATGTAAAAACAAAAATTAAAAATAAGCTTTTTTTGTTTTAATTATATTTTTACTTTAAAAAAAAAAAAAAGAAATACATTTAAAATATTAATAACACTAAAATGATTTTTCTTTTTATTAAAAAACTACCTGTCCCGATGACGCGTCTGACTCTGCATATTTCAGAGTTCCGATATGAAGCCACTGTGCATGCACAGTGTTATTCATATCCGGACCTGAAATTTTCAAAGTCCCGCAATGGGGTCTCTGCGCATTCATACAAAGAATGAAAAGTCCTGCGATGAGCCCAGAGGTCATCATGGGACCTAACAGGGCAGGTAAGTTTTGGTAAATTTAATGAACGAAGTTGCCAGGCTAGCTGCAAGCTGAAGCGAGCCTGGAACAGCTTTGTTCATTAAAAAATTAAAGTAATAGTAAATAGACCCCAATGTAACAGGTACTTTTAAGTAGTTTATGTGATTTTAATGCCATGAGTTTTGTTATTTGACTGCATTATAAGCTTTAGTTTGAAAATTAGTCTTGACATTTTTTTTATTTCTACTCAACAGCAAAAGGCACAGTGGTGGTCATCTAGTGCACACTGTTTTCATATCTCTGTAACCAACCTGAGGGTAGAGATCTGCTTTATGTGAAGCAGTTCAGGATTAATCAAACCTTATGACTCATTTAACAGGAATTGCTCTGCATAAAACTATTAGGACTTCAGAACAATAAAATAAGTGTTATGTATTATGACTAGTGAACACTTGGCTTGTGTCAGTATTAGCTCTCCACAATAAATGTTATTATATGGCAAACTAGACTACTTAGGAAGCCAGTTTTTTTATTTGTTATTCTGTATACTTAAATATTACAGCAAGCATACAAATATTTTTCTTTTGCTAGACTTTGCAAAGAGCATAATACAAATCACTAAAACAAAACTCAGAAGTTGTTAGCGATTATATATTGAAACAAAATATCCTTATTTTCCTTGCAGCAATGTTCCATATAAAAATGATTGTTACAATTGTGTTGTTTGGGGATGATCCAGAGTTTGGGAGTACAGGCAAAGCAGGTGCAAGCGTACAGCTTGATTAAACCATTTTGTAATGCAAGGGGTGCTAATTAATTTAAATTATTATGCACAGAAAATACTTTTTTACAAAGATCTCACATACAGCATAACTTAAGGTTTAATCTGTAAATTAGAGTTTAGCCAGGAAACTTTAACTCTCAACTCAATTCAGTTTTCTGCAATATAGTTTTGCGCAGGTCTACAGTTGCACCTGTTTTGAAAGTCTAAGTGCAGCTATGGATCAGCTCCTGTGGCACACAACCCATTAATCAGGCAACAGGTGCAGCCCAGGACTCTATTATGTATTTTGGCCAAATAAAAATAGTTAACTTATTTAAACCTAAAAAGTCCATCTTCAGAATCTTATATAATTCAAATATACTATTCATAAACAAGATAAGGGTAAAGATACACACATCTGCCTCATCTCCACATTGGTTACTGTCCCCAACAGGGACTGAGCCCTGGCACTGCACCGGATTCAAACCCCCGCACGTTTTCCTTAAGTGCGGGGGTCTGTACGTCTGCGAGAGGGAAGTGCACGCCCCGTCACTCCCCTCTCTCGTGCAGGTTACGCTGCAATAAGCCTGCATTAGTATCGTGCGGATCAGTAGTCCGTACAACCGCTGGTCCACAGCAGTGTGAGAGCCCCCTCCCACACCGTACACTTTGCATGCTTCCCCTCCACCCGATATAGCAGGCAGAAGAGAAGCACAGCCCATTTCCTCTGAAATTGTTACTATAGTAACCCTAGCGTAACATCTGATGGGCGCATGTGCCCTCCAGTGAAGTCAGGCCACTTACACACCTTACGTGCGTAAGTAACCTGGCATTATTAGGTCAAGATCCGGTCCACTGTTTTTAAAATAGTGGGCATAGTAATGTCAGGAATGTTGCTATGTATGCCCTAGTTACCAAGCGGGAATTCTTCAGGGTTTTGTGTTTTCTATTTGTTTTTTTTGAAACATCAACTTGGTTGGGGATGTTTAACACAAGCAGAGGGTGGAAGGAAATATTTACAGATAGGAGATGGTACCAAAAGAAAGGTAACATTATATGACACATTGTCTAAACCAGCCACGTCAAACTCAAAACCCCAGATGGGCCAAAAAAAATCAAGGTATAAGATTGCGTGGGCCGCACGAAAAATAAAAAGTCTCATGCAATTTTTCTACAGCTCCCAGTAATTCCTCATTCATATGGTTCCTTCTCCCCAGTAACTCCCCATTCAGTAGTCTCCAGCCTCCCTTACTTACCTTCCATCCACATCTCTCCTCCGCAGCGTGCGCCACCATCCAGCTCTTCTGTGTCTTCTGGCCACACAGCTTGTTTCTGGCAAGCATGCCATTTTAGAAACTACATGCACAGACCTTATTTTGACCACAGATAGTTAGTTGCAAGATTCCTTGTAATTAAATTCTACACTTTGCCCTTTTTAAGGCACATTTTATTTCATGTCATAAAAAGATGAGCACTTCTTACGGTACCTTTTTGTTCAGCTCATAATGGCTGTGACTGCCATGGATTAAAGAGCACAAACTGCTGCACTATGTATGATAGAGTTCATTAAACTAAGAGAAAGGTAGGAGCAGCACTTAGTGTGTGTGTGTGTGGTATTCCATGACTTAATTCAGGAGGAGAAGGTATGCAGGAACATCTAGAAACCACTAAGGTCAACTCTGTGTCAAGAGGTTGGCTGGGTATTTGCAAGGCTTCTATAAAGCAAACTCTAAAGTACAATGTGAACAACACAACACCAAAGCAGCAGAGGTAGATTGACAGCCATGACAAAATATATGTGTGTGTGTGTGTGTGTGTGTGTGTATTCATATTCCAGCCTAAATAACTATATTAGAAACAAAGAAAAAATACAATGGTGTCATATTTTCTATCTAGCAGTAAGTAGCCGTACAGTATATTCCTCTGATGGTCCATTAGGATAACAGGAGTACATGGACAGCCAGGGAAGTGACAGTTGTCACGATACCGCATGGCCTTCCTGGATACTTACAAACTTAGAGATCTTTCTGTCCCCCTCTTCTCCGGCCTGATTATCCGGGTACAGAGACCCCAATCCAGGGGCCCCTCGCTGCTTACGGTTCATGTTAGCCCGCGATAGATCCAATCTGGAAGGGATGTGTCACGCCCCGGGCGGCAGAGTAGAGCTGTCACTTAGCCTCAGTGACAGCGGATTAGGGAGGGGGAATCCGATTACCGCTGAGAGGGGAGGGGAGAGCGCGGTGATCCACTTATGTCTGACTGCGATCTTATGTAGTGACACAGACAGCCCAGACACTGGAATCCCTATTCAAACCCAGCGCCACACTCAATGTTCCCGCCACTGCAGCCACGCCCACACTGCTACACACAACCAACAGAAAGGTGACGAACTCTGCAGGGTCAGCGATTGGCCAATCACAGAGCAGTGCGGATCACGTGATGTCTGAATCACGCAGCGGACATCTTAGTAACTGGCACAGAGATTTCTATGAGACTGAATTCTTCTGGACGAAGGATTGTATTGAAGAAAAGCTTTACAGCCTTTATAAAACAACACATTCGTGCTACGAATTAACAAAGCTGCCTATGTTACCTTTAGGTGGCTTTATTTACATTTTAGCATTGACTTTACACAGAACCACTTTGTTTCAAATAGTTTTTCATTTAAATAATAGAAGTAACATTGAATAAAAGATTGTCATCATTGTGTCACATGGATTTATAGGCGTCCACAATATGAGTTACTCTAGTCTAAAGCAAGTTAAATTGGACACACCTGTGGTCTGGCTAGTCTTCCCCATAATACATAAATCAATCTATATGAATTTGTATTACGAGCCACTTGCAGCCGTTATAGCTATTAGTTATGTATGTTTTAATCAAGGTGGTCAACTCACAGAATATCTAGGAGACGGCAAAATTATCAATGAGACTAATGGGACTACAGTCCCAGGCCTACATATGAAAATAGACCCCCACACACTGCAGAACGCCAGGCCTCCCACTGCAGCGCATAATGATAAATGTCAGGGACTGACATTCTCCACCAAAACATACTATATAGTGTGGGCCCTTAATCATTTTCAGCCACAGGCCCATATGGCCCACAATCCGGCCCTGTTGGGAGACTCCTGGTACATACCCTCCAACTGTACCTATTTAGCCAGTACAGTACCGTTTTTTAAAGGTCTGTACCGGCAGGAGGCTGTATCGACTTGTACCGATAATGGCACAGTCGGTGGTCAGCCAGAAAACAACTCCATACTTACCTAGGATCCTCTGTGGTCTGTTTAGCGCCTGGCACTTTCTTTCTGTTTAGACTGCAGCAGAGCCGCTGCTCCGCTATGGTCTTTTATGCTAATCTGACCATTTCACTAAAAAACCTTTTCCTTCTAAAATCCAATTTCTACCACTGGCACTAGTATCTTTTACTCCCAGGATGGTAATTAAACTTTATCCAATATAATTTGAATCGATGTTCCTGATATGCCTACTTCTTAAAGGGGCCATCACACTGTACATACAGCATTATACAAAGTATAACCATCCTTTACATAGTACCCAGTTTGTGCAAAATTGGAACGTTGTATATACAAATAAGGTGGCAATACAAGTCAGGTGACAATACAAAAGTGACAATGTGAGCGTTATACATGTCTGACATAATTTATGTACAATAAAGTGAAAAATGCATTCCTATCTGGTGAATAATCTTATCTATACAATAAAGTGCAAAAATCCTATTGATAAGTTACATATATTCTTATTAACATGTAAAAAAATAAAAATAAAAATAATGTCATGTTTAATGGTGTATGATCCCCATAAAGTGTATCTAATTGTCCTATCTAATACATAAAAATCACATGGTACATAGCAATCATACCTATGTATTCTGAACATAAATGATCCATAATACTAAAAAAACGGGGACAGTGCAATCCGAACAATAAACATGATATGACTTACTTCATGATAGTAAATAATGATTAAATAAAGTGACAGTGCAATCTTCATATAAATGAATGATCCATTCCCTTACGAATAGGGAGGAATTATTAAACTAAAATATAATTCCTTATCTAAGGTGACTCATGTAGCCTAACCATACAGACATCTATTATACATGATTATATATAAAACAGTCTATTCTAAAAACCGTATATGAAACAGCATATGAAATCACGCCTCGCAATCAGGCATCGTGAGGAAACCTAAAACAGCCCAAATACCATCCAATCCCTTACTTTATAAATCTCTAACATAGCAATTATCTTTTAGTTTAATAATTCCTCCCATTTTTTACTCCCCATGTTTCATTCTGTCCTGGAGTTAAAGACCATCAAGTGGAACATGCAAACGGAACCTTATGGGACTTACTGTTTGTGTGTCCAGTCTGTTTGGAGCACACGGCGTGTGTAGTTTGTTACATCTGCTGTTGGCTCCAGGTCTGTTGAGTCTCATTGCTCGCCCCTCTGCCGAGCAGTGCGTGAGTGTGTTATTCATCTCATACTCCTTGAGACCTCGGTTAGTAGCAATGTGTGCGCAACCCAGAGTCTCTCCCATCTGACTCTATCTGTTTATATAGCTGCATTCTATGTTTGTCATCTGCCAGTGAGTCTGTTATTACTGAGTTCTTCCATCTGATGATATCTGTCTGTCAGTACACTCACACTTTGTATCTGCTCTCAGTGTGTGGGTTGCAGCATATCTTGTACCTGCTATCAGTATCCTGTGTGTGTTGGTCCTAGCACACCTTGTTTCTGCTATCAGTGTCTGTGATTGTGGGTTACAGTAGCAGGACCCTGCACTTCAGGTTTCCCTTAAGTGCTATCACTGGGGTGCCGCAACCTGCCAGGCACCTGCAGCAAAACCTATCGCCACCATCAGGGGCTCTAGTGAATGCCTGGCCCTGGTTAGACTGTACTGTTACTGTAACATAAATCAAATTTTATCTGTAAGACTAATCCAGAGTTTGATAGTCTTAGTGAAACCATGTTGCAAATGAATTAAATTAGTTTGCATGCAGTGAAATGTCTTTGCTTGTGCATAGTTTTAGATATGCCTCAAATTTAGCTCAAATGGTTTTGCTTAGGTTACTTGCACCTGTTTACCCTTACTATCAAACTGGATCAACCACTATATTTTTATAGAGCAACTTGTCTTACCCTCAGACTAATATTGCTCTACAAGTGCAGAAACCATTGTAAATCTGTACTTCTAAATCACACGGTTTAATATCAAGTGTTACAAACAATATACTTAGGATTGACAGTTTATTAAACTGTCAAAGTTTATTATATGTCTTTTGTTTTGCACTTGTAAGATTCAATATGATGGCACTGGCTGGCAACTTTATGAATAGTTTTTTTTAGGAAAAAACAAGTAAAAATCATGACATTCTGCTACCAGGAACTTTGCAGGTTATAAAAATCCTGCTTTTTTATTTTAATGATTTTAATTGCACAGATTGTATTTCTTGGTCACATCGAAAGAAGGGGTTTCTATTCTTCGTTTCTTGTTTATTTTGTTGTTTTTTTTGAAGGATACAATTTGTGGGCTGATCTAGAGTTTAAGAGTAATCTCATGACCTGCAAGAGAAGGCAAATTTAAACTGAAGACAATATTAGAATTCAGAGGTGAAGTTTCCAAACTCAGCATAAATTTAGCAATTGCTCTTCATGCTTTACGGTATATGAGTTATTTATGCAAAAACAAAGAATTTCCCTCCATGCAAAAATAATTAAAGTCTACAATTAAAACTGGATCAGCCACTTGATTAAGTGGGCACTTTTTTAAGGTTAATCAGAGAAAATGAAAATGACTGCAATATAAATAAATGACTTTGGCATGAGTTAGTCAGCTTATGTTAGTCAACTAAATATGTTTGTTACAGTTGTAACCAACCAGGGTTCGGAGTCTAATCTGAAGGCTGATCTTCACTAGAACAACTCATGGTTGGGACAATCTGGGTTACGAACTTTTAGCAGGTCACGGGTCCTGGAGGCTACACCCAGAGAGAGAGAGAGAGGAGAAACCAACGCCCAAGGTAAGAATGCAAAGTTAACAACTCCCAAAATCGAGAGGCATACCACAGTGCAAGATGGAAAACACACTGAGAAGGGCATTCACACGTGCACTCACAAAAACACCCACACAGAAGGAAAGGAGGTGTCACGGCTACGGGGTTTTTGGGATCTGTCACGGGTTCCAGGGGAAGGAATAGACAAGCTGATTGAAAGTGGAAGCTTGCAGGTTTTATATACGGTTTGCTCATGAAAGTACATAAGTACAGAGGACAGGTGAAATGCAATGACAATATGAACGGGACCGGACTATGCCGGACTGGAAAAGGTAGGCAAGGCAAAGTTCAATATGCAGGCTTGACAGGACCAGACTATGCCAGACTGAAACAGGCAGACAAGGCAAAGTTCAATATGCAGGCTTGACAGGACCGTACTGTGTTGGACTGGAACAGGTAGGCAAGGCAAAGTTCAATATGCTTACTTGTCTTGAGCTGAGCTGGTAGCAGGATTGCAAAGATAAGCTGGAACCGGAGCTGAATTTGCAAGGTTAGCTGGAACCGGAGCTGGATTACAAGGTAAGATGGAACCGGAGCTGAATTGCAAGGTAAACTGCAACTGGAGCTGGATTGAAACTGGGATTTTTTAATGACTGGCCACCATTGTAGTTAAAATTACAAAGCGGGACACATTATTTACATTTTATTTTGGATTATATATTTAGCATTAAAAAATGTACATTATGTGTGTTTAGGGTATGATTTTTTTTTAAAAACACATAGCACATAGCTTAGCATCTTTTTAATCCTTGTCAGTCTGACGTTTAAAGTACTTTAAGGCACAGCATGGCCACAAACACATGGCCATGCTGTGCTTTATAGTACTATCTGCGTCAGCATGATAAGGGTTGTAAGCATGCTGCCCATCACATTTATAGTATGAAAAACACATGTTAATAATGTTGACATGTGTTTTTTAGCTATAGAGTGTGTTGCTTTCAATGAAAGCGACACATAGCAGGCGATTTTTTTAATAGCGATTTCAGGACATACTGGAGGCGATTGTGTCAAAACGCCTTTAGTAAATCCTTCGATTGCTATATCTTTAATTGTAAAAATCAGGACTACGATGTTTGAGCAATGTTTGCCATGTCGATTTTGCTAAAGGCTAAAGTCACAGGACTTTGCCTTTAGTGAATGCGGGAATCGCCCCCAAAGTCCAGGGAATTTTGACATTTTTAGCAAAATCCAGTAAATGATGCCCTAAGAGAACAAAATCAATGGCTGGCAGCCTTTCTGACTCATTCTTATAGGCTGGTGCCTTGGCTGCTATGGAAACAGCCAGGACACTATAGGGAGTGCAAACTGCTACATGTCTTATATGCACATCAGAATATGCTTCCTGGACCATGCTCGTGACATGGCGCTGAGGCACTAATGGCAGGGAGCAGGTAAATTCTTATATGCTGTTACTATAGCATGTAAGTGTATGGCAATGAAAAGTAATGTTTTTATCGATAAGTATATTTTGAATATCAGTAAAAAGACAGATGTCTCTTTGTCTTTCCATGTATACAGTTACAGATTATGGATTTGTTAAACTGGAATTTACAAGACATTAGACAATTATGGTACTCTTAATTTATTAGTTAATCTTTACAAGTGAAGGAAATGCTTATTGTTGTGTAAAATGTTGTGTGTCTTCCCCTATTGTTTCCCAGTAGCGCGTTCCCACAGGCTATTCCTATTTGGCCCGTGGATATTAGAAAAAAAGGTATCAAAAGGAGAGAACGCGCCCTGTAATAAAGCACACATTTTTCGTTTGTTTGTTTAAAAATGAAGCAAATAAATTGATTTAATAAAATGCATTCCATTGTGTTTTCATGTAGTATTTTTGGTGGAGGGTTTGAGGGGGAGAGGGAGAAAAGCAAGAATACAACGCAAAGTGGAGAAAGATTGTAGGGATGGTAAGAGAAAGGGATGAAGGCCCTGATTCAGAGATTGAAAATAAGAACTAGGCTGAAAATAAGAACTTCAAGTTACACCTGGGCAAAACCATGTTGATTTCAGGGGGAGTCAAGTTAATTTTATTCTATGCATGCAGGGAGAATGCTTTGCTTTTACTTATTGCACACAGATACCTGATCAGCTTGACTTTTAAACTGCTAATTAGACTTGAGCTGGGAAACATCACCTTTTAACTATAATACTGTTGCAACAAATGACATTTGACTCCCCAGAAATCAACATGGTTTAGTCCAGGTGTAAATTTAAGTTCTTATTTTCAATCTCTGAATCAGGGCCGAAGAAACTAGCTTAGCAAAGCTGACAACAGAGTAACCTAGAAAAGTGGTGTCCAGGAGTAAATGAAAAAAGGGAAGCAGGGAAACATAATGGGTAATCAAATAAATAGGTCAGGAATATCAATTGGGTAACTTGGACCTTAGCGGTTTTTAGAGCATTTTATCAATGTTTGGCAAATTCATCTTACCTATGCCATACAGTGATAAAAAAACAAATGTACGTGTCAGCACCAAAAGTAGGAAATCCAGATGGTGGTCTGGATTCACAGTTACGTAGTTTTTATCTTACGTACGTTTTTTTAAGAATTGAGCTACTTACGCTATTTACGTACCACTTCTGTACGTAGATTGCGTAAGCACGGTCTTTAGAGACGTAAGACGAAAACGACGTAACTGTGAATCCGGACCGGTATGTCAAGCAGCTGCTAATGCTCCATGTAGAAAATATATGAGTTCTCAAAAAGTGGTGTGTATTTCCATATTGCGACTGTATATATAAAGGGCTTTGTGTAACACAGAAACTGATGATATTAGTTAACTAACAATCTCCTGTATTTAGGATATTATGGTTTTTATACCTAGGTGTTTTTCTCTGTGTATTTTGTTTTTACCATGTTCATGAATATTTGTTTTCCTGTACTGAGACAAAGACATACACTGATCAGCCACAACATTACAACATAACAGTGAATAACATTAATTATCTTGTTACAATAGTCAAGGGGAAGCATTAGGCAGTAAGTGCACAGTAAGTTCTTTAAGTTAATTTGCTAAAATCAGGAAAAATGGGCAAGCATAATGAGCAACTCTGACAAGGGCTGAATTGCAATGATTAGACATCTGGGACAGAGCATCCCTGTAATGGCAGCGATGTCTTGTGGGGTGTTTCCTGAATGTAGAGGTTGGTATCTACCCAAAGTGGTCCAAGGAAGGACAACCGGTGATCTGGACGTCATGGTCTTGGATGTGCATGAAGACCTACACAATATTAGGCAAATATTTTGGCAAAACTATGTAAATGGCAGATAATTGAAATGATTAGTGATTAGTAAAATATGCGGGACAATTATGCGGATCATATATAGCAATACTATTTATTTATTATTTATGTATTTATTTTTAATAATGTAAAGCACTATATTTACATATACTTTCCAGCCATTTTGTAAGGAATGTGTTTATATGTTTTGTCATTTTGTAGATTTTGATCTGCCACTCCACATGACACTTGTGGCTCACACAGTAATATATTTCAGAAGAAAGTATCCGCATGCAGCTTCTAAACTAACTGAGTCATCAGCTTCTTACAACATCAGAACTCAGCAAGGCATTCTCCTCCTCTGCAAGACACAGAGGCTCAAACTCTGGGTGACAAGAACTAACGCCGATCGATCTTCAGATTGCTTTCAAGTGAGTGAGCTTTATAATTGAGCTAAAAGCTGTCAGGCTGTAAATACATAGGAACAGAGCAATTTGCTTTTAAATATACAGTAATAAAGAAACGGTTATGAAACTTCAGTAATGCCCATGCAAAAGATTATCACAAATAACACCTACAATACATTTCTTTGTTAGTTATGCTCTGTGGGGGTTTTTTTTCGTTTTTTTTGGCTGACAGAAGTAATACTGTGTCATAGTTTGTGGAAAGTTTGAAAGTAAACATTGCAATGGCTGGAATGTGCATTCCTTCCCCATACGTAAGCTGTCAAAATGGTAGCTCGTTCAAAACAGTAAAGCTACTTGTTGTGAAAGAGTTAAATATTGGTATATATCCATATATAAATATTTGTTTATTTACTTATTTGTATCATTTTTAGGTTCTTCACAATGATCATCTGTTCAACTCCAGGTTCTCTCATCAGTGATAAATAGATCCTAGAAGTTAATTGCATATTGTGTTGGCCATTTTGGGGCGGACCAGATTCACAGATCCGGTGTGTTAGGGTTCCTAGGAGTACTAAACAGGATGAACCCCTGGGACAGACTGATACGAACACAACAAGCAAAAGAGGTACAAGATGAATCGGGTAACTCACCAGAGTGTAGAGCCTGCGCCCGTCTGGAGTATTCGCTAGAGCCCCTAGTGGTGGGGATAGACTGGAGCTGATGAGACTTCTTCAGGATACAAACCTTAGAGGATACCCGGAATAGGAAATGGGGCTAAGCGGGAATTGGATGAGAAACAGCGGGTAAAAGGGGAGAAGCAGTTACAGAAGAGACTGTACTAGACAAAC
>WWET01000797.1:99290-111565 GCA_011038615.1 Limnodynastes dumerilii | reverse complement strand
CCGATAATGCTAGCAGAAAATGGAGGCACCTAAAGAATAGGGATCCATTCAGTAATCTGATTGGCTCCCCTAAATTATCATTTGCTTGTTTTTAAAACAAACATGTTAAAAGACCAAATAATCATACCAGAGCATTTATGGTGCGTTTATCTGGCGTTTTAAAAATTGATCTTGTCCACTAACTAGAACGATTATTTGCCCGATCACACAATATTTGGATGATCGGGCCGATAATCGCTCCAGTGCATGGCCAGCTTTAGAGTGAGGGAGCGGTGACAGTTGACTGGAGAGACTTAATGGAGGATCATGTCACAGAGAGCCACTTAATGCCGTTGATGTACAGTTGTCCTGAGGGATGTTTGCCTCCAAAATATAAGAAGACAGGTAGAGACCTAGCCTGTCACTGCCCAGGAGATGTCTGCCACACTCATATAAAGACAGATTAGTTAATGGTTGATTTTACATGTGTCCGGCTGACTTTTCAATTTGACCTGTTGATTACAGTTTATCCCTGTGGGTGCTGAATATCTTAAATGACCCTAATCTATAGTCATTGCTGCTAAAGCATCTGAACTGAACAGTTGGATAAATCCTTGCTGTAACTCATTTGCTTTATGGCACTGAATGTTTGTTGTGCTTTTGTGGTATAGATAATGGGCCTGATCCAGAACAACACTTCGGAGCGAATTTACGTGTGGCGGAGACGTAAAATCGCAGTTTTGTATGTACTGCGCATGCACACCATAGAAAATACGCACATTAACGTCACGTAATTGTGAACGTATGGGCCATTCACGTATGTGTCACGTAAATACTTACGTGTGGGCGTGCCAATTTTACGTTACTCCAAAATACGTGTGAAATACGTGAAGTAGGTGGGGGGTTGTATTTAACGTGTACAGTATGGGCGTGCTTAGCTGCGTAAATTCGTCTAGCCCATATGTACGTGTGCGTATGAATGCGGTTACGTTAGAAAAAGTTAAGGTAGGGTTTGGAAAGCGTATCTTGACAAAATACGTACGTTCAAGGGGTGTGCCGAGGGGAGTGTAGCAAATTTACGCGCGCGAAAATACGCTACACGAATAAACGTACGGCAAACGTAGTTCTGGATCTACCCCAATGTGCTGCAGCAGCACTTTGTGTAAATATTTATCCAGTGAGACCAATGTCACTGAAGCACAGCGCCTAACTTCAAAGTGAAATATATTTATTTGGAGAACAATGTGTTGATTTATATTTCTATATTTAGAAGATATGTAATTTGTGACATGCTAAATTGCATTGCATATTGATAGTATCATGGTATTACTACCGCTATTTTATCTACTGCTGTGGTAAACCCATCCACCACAGGCAACAAGAATAAACAAGTGACGTTATGCAGTTTTAGCCCTGTGTTCCTTGATTCATTCCAACATTACTGTTGAAGGGGGGCTCTATATTATACCCCCCTGGCTTTTATAATCCTTCCTTATATTACTTCCGTGGTGCCAGCCATTCACCCCATTACATATCCAGACTTCAGAGGAATGACACTTGTGATCACATATCATCATTCCTTCTTTGTGCAAAGTACATCCTAGATGTATCCTCTTTATACACACCAATCCAGTCTTCCATAATTCTGCCATATTCTGTGTGCAGAAGGAAGTCTGTACCTGACTGTCAGAGGTCGTGTCCATGTTGTGTGGAGGTCTATTTGCAGAAAAATCTTATCTCTGGTAACACGACCTAAGATTCTGAGCCAGATTTACTAAATTGTGGAAAAGGAAAAGTGGAGATGTTGCCCATAGCAACCAATCAGATTCTATCTCTCACTTTCCTATTACATAGAGAATGTCAACTACAATCTAATTGGTTGCTATGGACAACGTGTCCACTTTAAATTTTCAGTAACTTAGTAAATCTAACACTATGATTGTAATTTATGACATTTGGCATAATTTGCCAGAATATAGGCACACACAAATGAAGGTATTCTAGAACGGTGAATGCAGATTTAGTTTAAGAGAAATGTTTTCTTTCATTTGCATTTTGCATCAATTTTAAGGTGTCAAATCAGTGTAAAGCAGCAGTCTTGTGGTTGGGGTTGCTGAGGCTGCAGATTTAAGGGCTTTAGAGAGAGTGTTGTTTTCGAGGAAGAGGACAGCATCGGAACAGCACAAAACAGAGGGAAGTATGGAACAGTATATAATAGCAAGAGAGTGATAAGAATAGACAGATGGGGCCAGATTTACTAAGCTGCTGGTTTGGAAAAGTGGAGATGTTGCCCATAGCAACCAATCAGATTCTAGCTGACATCCTCCAGTATGTAATAGGAAAATAAGAGCTAGAATCTGATTGGTTGCTATGGACAACATCTTCACTTTTCCAAACCCGCAGCTTAGTAAATCTGACCCCTGGAGTGACCTTCAAAGGTAAAGAATGAAGGATCAGGTGGGGGATATGTTAGTAGGTATAGTCAGAAGAGTTAATATGTTGCCCAGTCTGCAAGTAGTGTGGATAGCTGATGTCTGAATTGGATATAATCATGATTTGCAGAAGATAAGTATGTTTGTCAATAAATGAAACACCAAGTCTATTCACTCACTAAATATTATGCATTTTAATCCAGGATTGCCGACTCTCCCGGAATGTCCGGAAGACTCCCAGAATCCTAGGAGAACTCCCGAACTCCCGGGAGAGCACCCAGTTCTCCGGGAGCTGTGGTGTGCTGTATAAAAATGCCTGCTGTGCATGCACCAGATGACGCCACCAGTGTGATGACGCACCACATGACATCAGAAGATGCCAGCTATTGCTGAGTGCGGAGAGTCAGAAGAGGAGTCTCAGGCATAAAGGCAAGAGTTCTGGGGGAGGGGGCTAGATTGCATATGATGAGAGTACTGGCTGGTGGCACATGATGGGAGTACTGGGTGGGGTAGACTGGAGACACATGATAGGCGTATTGGGGGGTTGAGACGACATGAAAGGGATCCTGGGGGGCCGAAGACACATAATGGGAATCCTGGGGGGATGGAGACATGATGGGGATACTGGACAATCAGAAGGAGAAAGTTCCCAACCTGCACTCCCTCCGGGCCGCTGATCTCCACCCAAAGAGGTTCACACCAATTATCCCCCTGTATTTTCTCAGAACAAAATTATGTTCCCCAAAAAATAATGTATATATGAAAAGGGGATGTGACAATAGTGCTAGTTTGATTTAGATGTGGATGTAGACCCAGAAGTGAGATAAATATTATCCTAACAAATTAAATAAATTTTGCATAGATGTAACAAAATAATCACAATATTGCAGGACCTGCCCCCTGGCGACGCAGGACCCGCCCCCTGGTGACGCAGGACCCGCCCCTGGCGACAAAGGACCCTCCGCCTTTTCTCCCTGAAATGAGTTTTCAAACGTAGGCAACCCTGTTTTAATTCACTCTAACACATTTAACTCTGCTTGTGCTAGTGAAGTTGTACAATGGTCAGCCAAGCTGTCTCATATTATTAGGGTCATGAGTTTAATTCCTAACACTGCCTTATCTGTATGGAATTTGTATGTTGTTATGTGTTTCCTTTGAGTGCTGCTGACTAAGTAGAACCCTAGTTTTTGTGTTAAGAAAGAAGACTGCAAGTTCCAAAGGAAACAATATGTGCTATTATATTCACTCCCTGCTGTCTCTTTTTCTTCCTTTCCCTTGTAACAAATATCAGAGTTGCCTCTCAAGCATTTCCTTCTCTTTTAAAACTAGAAAATAGCAAATATTTGTTTTTCTTAGCAGTCTGTACAGTATATCTGGAGTTATTTTGTGAGATGTCTGTCTTCCTGTCTGTCTATCAATTTTGACAATTATTCTATTATCTCATTGTCATTTTCTTTTCTCTTTCTCTCTTATTGCAACTGAAATGACATAGGGGTCTATTTACAAAGATCATTTTAATGCGATAGTGCCAGTTTTAACTTCAAAACTGACACTATCGCACTAAAATGAACTGCATAATATTTACAAGATGACGGAGCGGAGTTTTACACTCTGCTCCTGGCGTAAGACTAACGCCAGCTCAACCCTCTTCTTCTCCCCCTAATAGCTGTTATTAGGGGTAGGAAAAGGGGGGATATATATGGGGAGACCGCCTGAATACATAAGAATATTAGATTAGTAAAAAAAAAAAATTATAAGTATAAAAAAAATAATACAAAAAAATAGAAAAAAATCACCAAATAGTAAAAAGTTACCTGCCCGGACGACCTGTCCGACTGCAGGTGTCCAAGTCCCAGCATGAATACACTGCACATGCGCAGTGTTTGTCATGTCAGGACTTGAAAATTTAAAAGCGCCAAAAGAGAAGCACTGCGCATGTGCAGTACTTCATTCATGCATCGCATGAATGAGAAGTACTGCGAGGACCCGGCGGGTCATCGTGGGACCTCGTAGGAGGGGTGAGTATTTATAAATAGTGTGAATGAAGCTGTCAGGCTCGCAGTGAAGATAACCGAGCCTGATGCAGCTTCCTTCACAGGTAACGAGGCAGGTAAGTAAATAGACCCCATAGTGTGTAGTGTGCATTAACAGAGTTCACTTTACACTTATATGTTGAAGAGGAGAGTATGCTGATTGGGATGACCCACCATGCATATAGCGTGTACACATGGTAGGCGTACAGGGAGGTATTTAATTAAATACAGCAAGGACTCGGTTAATCACTTACGTACGATCATAAAAGTTAAGGTATGGTCTACATTACGGAAGTGCTGCATATGCAAGGGGAGCGCACTACCCTTACATGTACAGAATTTAGGATCACACTCAGTGGCGCACCCAGGAAGGGGGGTTCTGGTTGCACAGAAACTCCCCAAATTGAAAATAAAATAAAAAAATGGCCAAAAATTTGAAAATTCTAAAAGGGGGCATGGCTTCATAGGTGTTGCGAAAGGAGCAGGGCTTCGCGGCCATGTGGGCCAGACTGACATAGTGGAAGATGGTAATAGTCTGTGCTGCAACAGGGAAGCAGGTGGGGGATGGTGAATGGGTCACAAACAAATTCAACAAGGCTTATTCACTGACACAAGCTCTGGTTCATTGTGTAATGTGTTGTACTATTGCTATATTAGATCTGTACCTTCAATATAAAACTACTATTTTAATTTGTGAAAAAAGTCACTTATAAAACACCTAAATAAAATATAAACCAATGCAATTCCTCAGGTAGAATTTTTATTATTTTCAAATCTACATTATAAACTTTCTGCTTTACAGAGAATGTTAATGGACATCATACATGTCTTGGCAGTCAGATAGTACAACCATATTATCAGTATTGTTATTTTACATATGTTTTATTTTTAACAGTGCCTCATATTAAGTAGCTTTTTAGAATTTTAAACAGTATTCACATCAACCTCTGCCGTATTACAATCTAATTCCCTAACACACACACACACACACACACACACACACTTGTGCAAGTAGAAATAGATTAACTAACTTGTTATCTGTAGTTGCATAACTATACATTTAACCAGTTTTTATTAGATTGCATCAGCCTCACATGACATGAGAGACTTGCTGACAACTACAAGCCCACTAGAAGAATGGTCTTTTTATTATATATCGACTTGCTATACTTTAAATATACATCTTCAAACAGTATATATTGTTAGACTAAGCTGCTGTGTCTCCACCTTTCAACCCTTGAGCAATGTCTCAAGTAAAGGGCTCTGGCTTCTGCTGAATAAAACCTAAATGTTATTTTACAAAGAAAGTTTTCCTGCCTGATTCAACCTACATTTACACAGGCTAGGGGTCATTTATGACAGTGGGGGCGGGTCAGGAGCAGAGCTTGAGCGAGTCGGGGCAAAGTTTATTTATCTTGCTTTCGGACTCCAAAATATTGGGAGTTATGCTTAACGTGACCATACGTCCCGTTTTGAACGGGACAGTCCCGTTTTTGGACGGGCTGTTCCGTTGTCCCCGTGCCCAGCTTCGGGACGCCGAAATGTCCCGTTTTCAGAGAGCAACAGGTGGCATACGCTCTATGTCACCTGTTTCTCTCTGATAACGGGACATTTTGGCATCACATATTTACATATACTCACAGCCGGACTGGTCGCCACTGGGTTCCGATGCTTGTAAGCTCCACCAGCCGGCAGCTCCGTTCACAAAACGTCAGCGTGACCTAAGGTCACGCTGGCATCCTGCTGCAGAGCACGCCGCGGAGGAGAGAGCTGGGGGTGAGAAGAGAAGGTAAGATTGTTAAATTGGCAGCTATAAGAAGGAAGGGGAAATGTGGCTGGCTGGACAAACATTAAGGGGGAAAAGAAGGCTGGCTGCACAAAAATTAAGAGGGGGGAAATGAGGCTGCCTGGACAAAAATTACGGAGGGAAAGACGGCTGGCTGGACAAAATTAAGGGGGAAATGAGGCTGACTGGACAAAAATTAAGGGGGGAATTGAGGCCACAGTGTAAGCAGCTGCACCAGGCTATCGTTTGCTGTCTGAAACAGCAAAATAATCCACAAAACGATGAGCTCTGAGTTACACACAAGTCATTTGTCAGCCATCATGGAAAGCAATGCAGTTGAAATGGCCACATCATCATTGTGTGCAAAAAGTTAAGTCTCCTTTTAATTACTTCCTTTTATTCAGCCAATAACAGCTCCTCTTTAGAATGATTGACAGTTACTTGCAATTGCAGACCCTGAAAATTCACGGAACATGTGAAACGGTTAGACTCGGGTATTTCCTGGGTTATTAGTGGACTAATAATGTGGCTTTTTTTGACACAGCAATTCACACAGGAATAACCCGGGTTGAAAATCCTGTGTTTTTCTAGGGTGGTGATGTAGAAGCAGTATTATATAACCAATAACATGTTGACAACCTATTAGATCCAATCAGCAATATGTTTTTATAAGCCAATTGCACATTGAACCAGGCCTAGTAGCTGTCTGATCCTTAATTTGCTAATAATAATGTTATTTAGTTTTTATTGGAGGTACAAATACTATTAAAATTCAGCTATGCTGAAACTGTTGTAATGGTTTTACACATTTAAATTATTTAAATGTGTAAAAAGTTGTAGATATATATTTTTTTATTGGGGTAAATGCTTATTCTTTACTGTTTACTGTTTAAGATAGAATAATCTGTTATTACTTTTTGATAAGAGTATCACTTTCATACATTTTGTGTGCAGAAAGCAGGCTGTGAAAAGGTTGGAGATAAGTTATGCAGCGTGTATGTAGACTGCAATAATGAAGCTGAGGAAAGGACCTGATATTGTCTGAAGCAGATGAACCCACTGTGAAAACTGCCATTGATGTGAACGACAGTTTTTTCAATCACTTTCATCAGAAAATATTGAATCCAGCCCTAGGAGTATGTGCAGTAACATGGTAAAAAAAACCAGCAGTATATTGTATCGTACTAATCCTGGAAAAAAATCTATTCTTCATCCTGCTGCGTTTTGTCATACCGCTTCTCATGATGTATTACTTAAATGAGAATATTTGTCTAATATTTAGTATTCTTTTCCCAACTGAATAAACAAGTGTAGACACAACATTGCTGTGTTCCAAAGAAAAATATACTCCACAGTAGCTTTTTAGAAATCTCTAGACCCGATGAACACAGTTTCTGGTATTACAGCATTGGTTCTTCTTTCACGTTAGATGATAATCCACTCCAGAAAACGTAGAAAAATCATTATATTGCTTTTGTTTTTACTATACAGCAGCATTATTCCATATTTGTTAATCCAGATAAACAGAAATTTGTTCTAGTTGGCAGTGACTATGTATTGACAATGATTGGACTAAATTGTGAGTGAGACTAATAGGTTAGACTTACAGGCTATAATAGTTTAAAGTTAATCATTCTTTAAGTCTTGCTATTGAGTCTTCACATGCTGAAGCTGCAGTAACATATTGACTTAATAAAACAATGTAAAAGCAGTTTAAGGAGTTTTTCACTTTTACTTCAATATAACGACTACTACAAGCCCTCCTGCGACTTTTTGGAAATAGATTGTTTGATCTTTCTGTACTCCTTTGGTGCTTTTTTGGAAAATTGTTTATATCTTCATACAGAGTTATTTAGTCTTGCCGCCAGAAGATATGAAACATACTGGTCTTGAAAAAAATGGATCCAAGAAGGAAATGTCTGGCAAAGTAGAATAAACAACTCTTTCTGCTAGTTATAACTTCATGACTGAAAAGCAGATTGCAATGCTGAAAGTATTAATAATGTGAGAAAAAAGAATAATAAAGATATACGAAACAAAAGGTGCTAATTAAAAGGCTCATAGTGGCATCTGTTCATATTCATTTCTTCAGGATGAAGAAATACAGGCAATATACTTGAACACGTACAATTAAAAGAAAACAGTAAATATAACATGTATATGCATGCATAATCACAAGGTCCTAAAACCTTGAGTTGAACATGGCTTCACTGTTACACTATGTGGACCTGTAACAGACTCTCTCGCCCCTAGGCACAATCTTGGACATTGCACCCTCCGGATGTTACGCTAGTGTGACGTTAGTACCTAGTATCGTACGAAACCTAGTTCCATATGATGCCATTTCTGAGGAAATGGGCTGTGCTTCCCCTCTGCCCACTAAAGTGGGCGGGGGAAGCATGCTAATTGTACAGTCTGGGATGAGTATCCCACACTCATTTGGATAAGCCGTTATTCGGACTGCTGATCCGCACGCTTTAGTTAAGGCAGGCTTATGGCAGCGTAAGCTGGAGCATGAAATGACATGATCATTTTCTCTATTTTAGCTTAACTCTAAAGATTAATTCATTGGCCAGCAGAATGCGATCAAAGCATGAAAGAGAAATGGGACTTAGTAAGATTTGTCTGTGGGATGGAGAAAACGCCAGGGATCAAATAGTTCATGTATATCTTTTAAACGATGTAAGGATCACCATTGGACAGACTGGGGACTAAAATTTGGGGAGCATTATTTAACTGCAGGTGATCACATATATTATATATCACATATATTATAGTCTCTTCAAATTATTGCATTCAGGGTTTCACACTGAGAAGGAAATCGAGAGAGGTCTTTCAGAAACAAGTGTGTGGCACTATTGGGGATGTATCTTGTTTGATTAATGATAATTAATCACCTCACCTCACCTTTAATGCCATCTCCTCATCCACTGCTCCCTACCTCTCTTCCCTTATCAACAAGCATACCCCAATTCTGCTAACCACTGGTATCTGACCTCCCTACTGATCACCACATCTCATACCTGTGTCCAGGACTTTACCCGTGCTGCACCTTTGTACTTTGTACTCCCTTCTTCAGTCAGACTCTCCCTCACATTGCAGGTCATCAAGCACTCACTCAAATCGCATTTGTTCACACTAGCCTACGCCTCCTCCACTTAGCATCCTCACTGCATCCTGCATCTATCCCTTCTTCTCCTTCCTATCCCCCTCTCCACAGCCCACACCAGCAGTCCACTTTCTTCCTTATGTCTTCTGTAAATTCATTCCTCCCATTTAGTGTGTTAGCTCACATGAGTAAGGCCCTCCATCCTAGTGTTGTTCCCTCCTCCACCACCACACCCTCACTTTGTACCCTCTTGTCCCCCTCTGTTACCATTTTACCCCATCCTCATCAGGTGGCTCCCACTCAACCTTGCATCCTTTACTGCGCTCTTTCCCCTCCTCCCTGATCTGCCAACCTTGGCTGCTCCTGGGGCTGCTCCCGGCACATGGGGCCTGATCCAGACCTATGCTCATATGCGAGCTAACGCTGATCGTAAGCGTAAAAACGCACTGCGCATGCGCATAGTGACAACTTCCGGTCGTACCAAAGACCTTTTCGTAGCGACGATTATGGCGTCCATATTGTTTGTGTTTTCTCTAACGATGGGGCGTGTTTATAGTACGAAGTTAGTACGGACGCTGGAGTTAAGCAATGTAGGTAGGGGAGCCATTTAAATTGTACAGTATGGGCGTGCTAAGCGTCGTTTATATGCAATGAACGTACGGACGGCCACGGGAACGAACACAAAAGTTAGGGTAGTGTTTGCCGAGCGTATGGATGCTAAACTTGGTATGAGCAAGGGGAGTACCTATTGTCGTGCATCGGTGGTACGTTCGGCGATAATACGCTACGCACACCAGCATAGATCTGGATCAGGCCCATGGAGTCTAACTGGGGCCTGTTCTTCACTAGGACCCCTGATGGTGGGAAAAGGTTTGTGAATCTACACACTGGGTCTTGATATCTCCTGTATCTTGCAAGTCAATGCTCAGTGAATTAAGATTGCAACACCTCATGATTTTGAACGATGCATTCACCAATCTACTGATTTCCCCAAGATAAATGGGATGATCGTGAAAGGTGGTCTCTCTTGCAAAGTAGTGTGGTTGTTTGTAAGGAGCCTTAAAGGGATCCCTCCCAGTACATGGCAGTTTGTCACAGAAGAGGATTAAGAGAAGATAGGAGAGGAAGAGAAAAAAGAAAGAGGAAAAAGAGGTTAAGGGGTACATTAACTAAACTGCAGAAAAGGAAAAATGGAAATGTTGCCCATAGCAACCAATCAATCAGATTCTATCTGACATTCTCTAGTACGCAATAGGAAATTGAGAGATAGAATTTCATTGGTTGCTTTGGGCAACATCTCCACTGTTCCTTTTCCACGGTTAAAACTAGTAAATCTAGTCCTAGTCAAAGAAGAAGAAGAAGAAGAAGAAGAAGAAGAAGAAGAGACAAAAGAATATTAGCAGGTTAAAATACAAAGAAGAAAGAATGAGGAGAGAGAAAGAAAAAAGAGGAGGGCGGGCTCTATTTATATAGTAATTGCAGTTGCTTAGCTAAAATAGAGCATCAATGTGATTGGTAGACCATGGTGGTTACCCCTGGCATAGGAAATGATCTTTTGCTAGCTTGGAATCGGTAAAGACAAGGGTACATCTATTAATTGTGATTTGGCTGCATAAAGGAGCAATACGGCAATAGTGTTCAAGAAGCTATCCACACACTGGTGAAAATTATTTTTGCTATTGCATTAGTTAAGCCAAAGTTAGAAAAAAAAAAATGTATCATCCACTACCAATTGAGGAATGCCCCTATATGTCATAAGCATCTTTTCTTTTGCATGAAAGTCCATGCGCCCTCCAGATGTTACGCTAGGATTACTATAGTAATCCTAGCGTTTAAGCAATCGGACGGAACTTTGTCCCGCCCGAGCCCATTTGCGTGCAAATGGGCTGTGCTTCCCATCCGCCCTATAAAGCGGGCGGGGGGAAGCATGTAAAGTGTACAGTGTGGGAGGGGGCTCCCACACTGCAGCGGATCAGCGGTCGTACGGACCGCTGATCCGCCCATCGCAGTTAATGCAGGCTTATGGCAGCGTAAGCTGCCATAAAGCCCGCACGACAGAGGGGAGGGACAGGGGGGGGGCACTCCCATCTGTCTCGCGTAATTTCAGACCCCCGCGTGCACGGAAAGCATGACTGGGGAACAGAATGTTACTTCGTTGTGCTGAACTATTATGTGGCTGTATGCGACAAACTGCACTTGTGAACGAATGCAGTCAGATTAACATTTGCACCTGTTTAGCTCTTAAACCACCCAATACACACAAATAAAACAATGAGACTTAGGCCAGACCCAGACCTACGTCTGTGTTACGAGCTAGCGCGGATCGTATTTACGCAAGCGCAAATACTATGCATTCCCCCAGGTACTCCCACCAGTCATCCGTAATTACACTGCCTTACACCTGCTGAACCCTGCCCTAACTTGTGTAATCGTAACTACGGCAGGATGTAACTACGCGATGGTCGTAACTACGTAACCCAACCCATACTGTACGATTTAAAGGCCCCCCTGCCTACATTCCATAACTGGAGCGTATTTACGGCTATTGTAATATCGGCACGCCCTTGTGGCCGTAATTACGCTACTGCTACGGGCGACCTATTTTCAATTACGGGTGCCATGAGATACGACAGGAAACATCTGCTGGGCGCATGCACAGAATGTACTTACAGCCGAGGTTACGCTTATGGCTGGCATAAATATGCCCATGGCGTAGTTCTGGATCTGGCCCATTGTCTCTGGACCCTGCCCTAACATTAATGCACTGGACCCATTTTTCCTTAACCAAGCCCTTAAGCTGGCCACACACTAGAGTGATTATCGCTCCCAGCATGTGGCTGCCGATAAACGGGATGATTTCCCCCTGGGGAAAGGTCCCGATATCGGCACCATACACTGCCACAGGCTGGGAGCGATAATCTCTGCTGGAGAGCCTG
>WWET01000797.1:43018-56873 GCA_011038615.1 Limnodynastes dumerilii | reverse complement strand
TTCAATACTTTACTAGTATTTTCTTTAGGGCAAAATTAATGAATGTGGATGTGTATATATATATATATATATATATATATATATGTATATGGGTTACATTATATCGCGGTGCCACAATAATACCTACTGCATACCAAGATGGGATATATATCAGTGTTTGACCACGTCCTTGTGCGTCATGCCGCCGTCACAATCATGCCTGCTACATATCAAGAGAGATATATATCAATACAAAAAAATTTAACTGGGGTGGGGGGGGCGCACTTTTGGGATTTGCCCCAAGTTCACCACGTGACGAAACGCGTAGGGGCGGAGTTTAGTGCACTCCCCTTGTTACTGTGTGTTTGCTGAGACGGGTATCCCTCTAGTCAGGATCCAGGACGCTGGTAACGACGTGAGCTGCTCTCAATGCGATGTGTTTACATGCTTGTTTTTAATCTGGTACGAGTCTGTCTTTACTTACCTGTGCCCAAATAAAGTAATGTATTGCACCACGAGGCACCCCCTATCTTTTTTTGATTTCAATATATATATAAAAAAGTTCATAGACCTGGCACTCTTCTCTGTGTTATACACAAAACTGACTCGAGTTGCTCTCCCGTTGAATAGTTAAATACACAGCAGGCTTGGAAGTCACTCACAAGTCTTTCGATCAAATACAGATTTTCATCAGGGCAATAGACAAACGTTTGTCTATTGCCTTGATGAAAATCTGTATTTGATTGAAATGTCGGTTTCCATAATAAACGACTGGACAGGTCATTTTTATTAATTCAAAGACTCGTGAGTGACTTCCAAGCCTGCTGTTGTATATATATAGCGGAGACTAGGGCGCTGTCTGCATTGTATAGTAGTGACTAGGATTTGCTTTGTTTTATTATTGTTACTAGATTATGCTCTGTATTTTATTAAGATCACATGGATACTGTAATGTAGGAGGGTCACTGGTGTTAAACATGTAATTAATAGTAGAGCACAAATCTATAGTTTAGCGGGAAGGGGAGGGGGCACCGAACACACTAGGACTGGCCCTGAATGTGGACATGTACAAAGTGTAGTTAGTGGTCTGCACAATTATCATCCAGTTACAGCCAGAATTACACAACATTGTTACAATTTACTATGAACAAGTTGGTACACATACTGTGACTGTCAGCACCATATAGACATTTGTAAGCACTGCCAATACCACTGAAAACAGCAAAACACAAATATGCTCATTTTAATGTGAGTGTTTTGCTTCTTGTAACTGAAAGGTCTGTTAAGGGCTTTCGGAGAATACATAAGTGTATACATAAGTGTATGTTCCTCAATTTACAATTTATAATCATCTAAAAAAAGGTGCAGTTGTTACAGCTTTAGATATTTGCACCTGTAAAACCTCAGTAAAGAGCTAAAAGTTGATTATATTAGTGATGACTATGTGTAATCACGTTATCTAAGAGTTACAATTCAGTAGAATTACAGTTTATTAAAAGTAAAGAGAAACATTATTATGCGGCAATTATGTAAATTAATCTTTTTTCCCATTGGTAGTAACAAAAACGATTAAGCAATAGGTGGTATATTTTTATACCATAGTCTATGCGCTAAATATATTGAAAAGCTCGGTCATTTTCATAGCACAAAATAATTATTTGCATTATTCTACAGCTTTAAGTATTCGATCAATTCTCTTGCAGCTACCTTTAAATACACTTGTAAGATACAGAATTGTAATTTATCCAACATAACATAAATAACCTGAATTCTAATCTGTCACAAAACAGATTGTACTTTCTATCAGTATGCAGCGGTCTCTACTGTTCACATCTAAAATATAAAACACATTGCAGAGTAAGCTATTAATTATACTGACAACATCAAAATACAAACTGCCATGTAATTAACAGATAATCTTTTAAATGCTTAAACAGGATTGCTGTAATGTGCAATTGGTTCTGTATAGATTGATTGACTGTGGAAAATGAGAAAGTCTTCTATTCTTTGCTGTGAGCTTTGAAACAATAAACTTTGTGACCCATTTAAATTCACTGCTGCATACCTAAATCTGATTACCTATGGGAAGACGATCTGCAGTTATAAATATTTACATTTAAATATGTATCTTCAATGAAAAGTTCAGCTCTGCAAAAATCTGTTTAAAGAACTATCGTGGATGTTAAGGAAAAATGGTCAAACTTAAAAATCCCTGAAACAGATTTAACATGAATATAAAACAACTGTCTACTGCATAAAAGAGATACCAATAGGGAGGGATTAATTAGTGTCATGAGTAACCATGTAGAATCAAAATTGTGAGTTAAAGGTATAGGGCTAAAACCAGATCTAATAACGATAGGATGGTTAGATAAGTTACATTCATAAATCTCCTATCAGTCTGTACTGCACATGTGTAGTACAATGAATTCTGCATTAGAACACAGCCATGCTGTGTTCTGTAAAGAATTCACTATCAGCACGCTGGGGTTTGGGTCACTGTTTCCAAGGCACTTATACCTTGTTTAGCAGCTGAAATTAGCAGATATAAGACAACCTGTACCTACTATTACCAAGCTTGGGATACACCAATGCCAATATATGCATGCTTACCCTTTGTACGTTGGTTTTGGGTACAAGAGAATGCAATAATATAATAAAGTACCACATATATGGAATGTGGATGTAGCTTATATCTAATTAAATGTACTGTATAATGTGCCGGAATGTAGTCCTTGGAGTCACTTAAATGAACCAGTATTAAAATATTAATGAATAAAAGTCTACATATGCAAATACTGTTCAGTCTGGCACTTTTGGCAGCTTTTCATTATTTCATCCATAAGTGAGACAGGATTAATGAATGAATTAAATGTTTCTGTAAACAATCTGGTATATTACAATTTAGAATGCATGTACATAATCTATTCATTGCTAACCATATGGAGATAAGTTTTCAGGCCTAACAACTAACTTGTTGTGTGTATGTTACATCTCAATCCTATTCTTCAAACTCTTTCCACCAAACAGTATGCAAATGTATTTATTAATAGAAGTCTTTACTTGGACACATTTTCACAATATGCTGTATTATACTATTGACCTCACATAAAATAAAAAAAGCGCTGGAGCTAAAATAAAAAAAATATATCATATGTAACATATGTATTTCCCCCACATATTTAAAGTGTATGTGATCATTCCATGAAATATAGCACACAGTACATGAAAAGTAAAGTTCATATAACTGCAAACATTTTAGAACATTTATGCTGCTAAAACATCACAACATGGAAGGTTATGTTAAACCGGATCATTTCCACTTTTGAAATTCCTGAAAGAATAATAATAATGGACCGAGTTCACACTTAAGAAGCTGTAACTTCTGACAGCGTGTAAAAATAAGGGGCTGGATCCTGACCTACGCATGCCTTACGGGCGCGTTAGGTCATTACACGTCCAGCTTCTTACCTTAACTTTGACAACCAGGTCTGCAGCCTTACCACTACATACCCGGTTGTAACGGGGCTTCTCCCGCCCCATCCCCTCATTTCCATGTCGATCTCTGCCTTCACGGTGGAGATACTACATCATAAAAGGGGGGAAAGACCCTTTTCTGTAACATTACGTACGTCAACCATTAGGGCATCGTAAGAAGGTAGGGCCCAAGGTTCCTAAAAACAGGGGCGGGTTGAGGGGCAGGGCGGATGAGTTAGGTGAGGATATGGCCGCGGGTGAGTTAGGTGCAGATATGGCCGTAGCTAACTTACTCATCTGTGAACATGGTCAAATGTTTGTAATTTAATAGTTGCTGCCACATAAACTACTTTTAAGGAAAACAGTTCATCCATAGTAACGGTCTAAGTTTCGTGATAACAAATAAATTGTAATGTCAATCTTTTTTATAACATGACAGAATAGAGATGTAACATGTCACATGTCAAAATTTATTTTAAGAATAGTTTGGTTAACATTCAGTTTTTTGTTTGTGTGTCCACAATAGCATAATAATAATATTGTAAAAATAATTATGACAGCAGGTTTAAATAAACAAGTTCCTTCAGTTGCTATGTCCATTTTATTGTATCATGAGTCAAACATATAAACAATTATTTAAATTAATTATTTAAATTATTTAAATTACAATTTAATTACTAAGGCCCCGATCCTCGGTTATGGCCGAGAGGAGAATTACGTACAGCTCAAACGTGCCCCCAGTTTAGAAGGTTTTGAGCATGGAAAGAAATCCCCTTTTGAAGGCTTAATTAGTTAGAAGTAATTTGTCAACAAGAAAAATTGTCACAGTCAAATATTTGTAACAATATTCAAGTAGATAGCTTGACCAATATAAATAGCCCTATCCCTTAATTATATTGGTCCTCTACCATGCGTGAAGAATATAGGTCATTTATGGAAACAGAAATTGCAGACCTGTAATACATTTTGCATGTTCTAATACATGTACATTTTATATATAGGTTATCACCCAGATTCTACTTTTGGGAATGATTCATTATAACTTCAAGCTACTCATCATTTTTTCTTAAGTCATTAGTGAAAGAATATCAGAACTATCATTTACATTATTATATGTTTGTAATATATTTAATTCAAAGTACATACCCATAGTCCATGCATCACCATGGTAACAACTGAGTTCTTGTGTTTTCCATTCTTTAAATCCCAATAAAATAAATAACTTCGCAATACAATAGAGAGGGACTTTCAAAAATATCAAAGAAATGGCATTTGGACACAGCTGGGGCATTTTTGAATATTTGTAAATGAAGCATCAGGTTTTTGATAAAAAAAGAGTTATAAATAATTACATATACTCCAATAAGTGTCTATACTTTGTATATAAATTATTGTTTCATTCATAAACCGTTTCAAGCTATTGAAGCCTGATACTACTCTTTCTACGTGAAGTATTTAACATTTGTGCTGTAGAATGGACACGGTTTCCATTCTTTCTGTAAAAACTACTGCTTTGTGATTAGATAACAGCGCTTATGCTAAAGAAGAAGGAGATTTGCATAGAGAGGGCTTGGAATCTGTGGAATTAAAAACCCTCTATTTCAGAACTCCTCTTGTTCAGTAAATCTAAGTTAAAAATCAAAACACAACTTTTTTCATATATATATGTACGGGAAAGAAAATATATAGCAATCTACCTTTTTTAAATCTACTTTCATCCTCCCATATACAGTTACAAATCTTCAGTCAAATCTAGAGGATCAAATCAAGAAATAAAGAGAACTTTTTTTTAGGAACAATGCTTTTCCAATTTAGACATGTTATGCTTAATACTATGTTTGTGGTTGTTTACCCTTTTATCAGTTTCTTCAATATCCATTGCTGAGTGACCTTTGTCAACAATATTCACAGCAAAGAATATTCAGGGAATGAATTTAGAAGACAGTCCAGAATAATATAATACCTCCCACAGCCATGGGAATCCCCGGCTCAAGGGCTGTCTTTAACAAGTAGAGACAGCCAAAAGTTCTTTTCAGCTGTCTCTATTTCGAATAGGCATAGGCTGGACCCAACGCACCCACCGTCTGCTGAAGACACACTGCAGACACTGCAGATCAATATCTATTTAATGATATTTCAAAGCTGGATTTCCTTATGAGTAATTGAATTAAGATGTGTTAAGGTAACCTAAGTGAACTGTGATATTGTGATATAACATAGGACCGGTTTCAGAGTTTTAGTGGATCTGTAAAGCGGATCTGTGCCATTCCTCTCCATGGGGTGAATCAGAGCTGCACTTACACCTATATTTAGGTGCATTTGTAGACCTGAGCAATAACATATTGACCTGCAAGGGGAGGCAAATTTAAATAGTTAAAGCGGAATTAGAATTGTCATGTGACATTTCTTAGCTCAACTAACTAACTAACTAACTAACTAACTAACTAACTAACTAACTAACTAACTAACTTACTAATCTATTTTATAGATTAAACATAAAGCGATGCAATATTTGAGTTCTATGTGCAAAAGTAAAGTATTTTCCCTGCATGCAAAAGATTTAAAATAGATTAGCACCCCTCACATTGCAAAATGGTTCAGCTGAGCTGTACATTTGCACCTATTTTGCCCTTCTCCCAAACTCTGAATCAGCCCCTATGTTCACTACCCTTGCACTATTCAGCTGGAATCTGTCATCACTTGCCACTTCATCATCTCATTTAATCAGGGTTGCCAACTTTTTAAAGTCCCAGTCCCATGACAGAAGAATGTGTGACTTTCCTAAATTACCCAGTGAAGAAGGAGTGACAGCTAATAAATTAATGATCAGATATATGCTTAAAAAGTGCATAACTCGATATTTAATAGAAAATAAAAACTCTCATGTGGAGTTGGAGCTTCAACTATAATAATTGTAAGATAATTTATTTATGTTATAGCTAATTCCAGCAGCAGTGGTGTTCATAATAAATGTAGACTACAAATCACAGAAAATGTAAGATAAAAATAATTACCAGTTGCAAAGATTTGCAGTTAATTACTATGACTGGTTTATTTACATAAAGTTATTGTCATTTTATAGCCCAGAAACATCACAATTTGTAAATAAGACTTTAACAAGATCATAACGAATTCATTTTATATTATTTATATTATATAGGATGATTCATTTAGTCACAATTATATCCATATCTGTTTGTTACAACTTACAGTCTACATTGGCAGACTTAAATGAGTCAAAAGTTAAAAGATCTTTGACTTCAGTAAAATAATAAATGATGAGAAAATGATTGTCAGACAAGAGACTGAGAGATCATCTGATGGAGCATAAAATGCATTGCACAGGTGCTGAACTGATGGGCAGTGGGTATTAGTGATTGTATTTACATTTTCCTTTTTATATCTGGTATGAGGCTTGTGAAAAGTTTTATTAATCAGTGTTAGGCTTTAATATGAAGCAGGTGTAGCCAGTGCAGCAACCGCCAAAAGGGGCAAGATAGATTAGTAAGGGAAATGACCTATGTAGCACTGGACCACATCTAAGCTTCTGATTTGGTGCAAGCGCAGGGATCGGCTGTCGACTCCCTGCTGTATCCCTGCATCCAGCATTTACTATCAAAAGGAGTTAGCAAAGTTCCTTTCAATTATTTCCCATGTGGATAGCAATAATATAAAGCACACCTTGAGATTCAGTCATTTTTCCTTAATTAAATCCAGGGCAGATAAATTTGAAAACTGAAAATATCAATTTCCTAATCTACTGAATAAAAGTTTTCCAGTGGTGCTGTAGTGCAATCATTTTACAGATCATCATAATGTTGCATTTATCTCCAGGCCTGCACAGCTCTTGCATCAAAAGGGAAGAAGATAGACAGTTCATTTTATGAAAGCGCATTACCTGTTTAATAAGTTATAGACTGGAACAACAAAAATCAATAGAATATAGAAGCAGTTCTCAGTAGAGGTATGCTTAAGGCATTTTTATTTTCTAAAGTTTAGAAGTAACAGGGATTCCTTGTGCATAAACTTTGGTGATTGTATTGTTTATTAACTGTGTACAGAGTTATAGAGCATTAGTTCAAGTACAGTAATAAGGCAGGAATAGTTATTAACAAGCAAATCAGCAAGAATATCGTCCTCTTTATAATAGTAGTGGCTCCAAGCAGGGCCGGACTGGGACTAAAAATCAGCCCTGGCATTTAAAGCTCACAGGCCCACCTGCTGTAGAGCTCAAGTTAAATATTTTGTTGCACACTGATTGGAAATTGCATAAAACCATAATATTTAATTAAAAAACAACACCACCATTAATACAGATTCTATACATTATTTTCATTCATATATATCTATTACAGTTTTGCAGGCAGTGGGCTGTATTTACACCTAAGAGTGAGTTAGGTGCGGACGAACCCGCACCTAACTCACCTGTCCTGCTCCTAACCCGCCCCCCACGTTTTTAGGTACTTTATTGCACTTACGAGTGCCATAGAGCTACCTTGTGTCTCTGTGCAATGTCCGTACGGACACTGCCTCTCCCAGCCTCCCCCTTCTTCCTAAGAACGCCACCTCTTTCAATGTAAATAAACAGTTCAAGGTGCATCAATATAAGAAATAAGGACCAGGAGGGGCAGACCTTCAAACAATTCCAACAATAAGAAAAGGCTCCTGTTAATCCAAATATTGCACACCATCTGACTTGTCCAGCATAGGGGCTCCGATAAGTACACCACATACAGTACATTTAATATAGAACTCACCAACCCCTGCTGAATCCTCACCTCCTGGCTGTCCTCCAGGCTCTCGTGCAGCAGCTCCCACGGAGTTCATCCGCAGCCCTGAAATGTCTCACGAGATTGATGATGACATTAATCTCGTGAGACTTTATCAGCTCCGCGGCACCCACCAGCACAGCACAGGAACGTCCTGTGCTATAGCTGAACGCTAAAGTAAGCATTTTTTTTAAATTTTATTTAAAAGCTTAGTTTAGCATCCAGCTTAAGGACAGTCCGTTCCTGTGCAGCTGCCTATCACTCTATCTCCTATGCTCCGCAGCCGCAGCACTTTAAAACTCTTGGCTTTAGCAGTGCTGTGACCGGCCTTGCCACCCATCGGCCCATCTGGCATTTGCCAGAAATGCCAGATGGCCTGTCCGGCCCTGCCAACTTGTGTGGTTACCATAACCAATGCAGAAAAAGGGTGATAATCCAGCTTTCCGTATGAGCAAGGAGAGGCATTACCCTGGTTTACACAGCCTTCTGACACCAGACCCTTACCTAAAGATTTTTAATCTGAACACTACAATAACTGCAGGAGTGAGTGCATAAAAACGTGTTTGACGTGGCTAGAGACTGCAATGGTCATAGACATAATACAGGTACATCTGTAATTTTTGTTAGGTAACTGAACTGTGGAGCAAAACTACTGATGCAAAATATTTAATGCAGTGTAAATCGGGTTACAAAATATATAGCAATTCTCTACAGTAATAAGTTGTCACAATCAGTTACATTTGATGTCTTTGGTATGTTTTTATTGTTTAACCCCACTGAACCAACATTTTATGATATATCTTCTGTTTTACTATAAAGAAACAAGCGTGGGATTGACTGCTGTACACACTCATTCTAATGCTTGTATCTCCTGTGAATTCTCATGTCCCAAAAATATGCCATTAATGAAACTTTTCAGAGGCAAGTATATTGCTTTGTTAGAAACACGCTGTGTTAAGTGCAAGACTTTGGAGAAGTGTTTGAAATACAAATATACATTTTAAAGTCCCACTCTTCAGATAAAGCTTTTCCAAAGTAAATAAATTATATTGCTTTCATATAAATAAAAAAGAAAGGAGCAAAGAAGAACATGAGCATAAATTACCTGTGCAATTCATCAGAAATAGTTGACACTTCAATCTAATCCAGCAAATGAAAATAGTGAAGTTTATAGAGTTGTATGAAGTAGGCAATTTAAACATCCTATAGCACAAGGTCATCGGAAAATGAATCCTGGAAGATGTCCCTTTTTATTCCTTTCTCCTTCTGAATCTATCAAATGAAAATAAGCCACACCATGCAAGTGACAGTCCCAATGTCCATTCATGATTAGGAGAGCTAGTGGTCTAAGATCACTACCTTCTCCATGTATTGTCAAGACTAGACACTAGGGGCTAGGTTTACTAAACTGCATAAAAGGAAAAAGAAAAACTGTTGCCCATAGCAGCCAATTAGATTCTAGCTCTCACTTTTTTATTACATACTAGAGAATGTGTTAGATTCTGATTGGTTGCTATGGGCAACACCTCCACTTTTCTTTTTCCGCAGTTTAGTAAATATAATCCTTAGGGGTTGATCCAGAATAGGAAATAACAGCAAACAAAAGGGGTCAGATTTAGTAAGGTTTGGAAAAGGGCAGATATTGCCTATAGCAACCAATCAGATTTTAGCTGATATTCTCTAGTGTGTAATAGGAAAGTGAGAGGTAGAATCTTGAGACAGCCCACCGGCGAAACGCGGCGTCGGCACCTGCTCCACATGCCTGCACGCCTCTCTGCTGCAGACACCATACCTACATGCGGCTTCTGTTTCTGCTAATAGCGGTAAGATCTAACCATACTTTCCCCTTAATATAGGGTGCAATAGGACTCCTTTGGGAGTGAAGCGCTGCCGTTAGGCAGTTTTATGTTTTTGCTTTCTTGTTTTTCAGCGAAGGGATTCATAAGGTTTGGTACCTTGCTTGATATTTCTCACTAACTGACACTTTTTGGCAACAGTCACCGCTGATTTAATTAACAAGTTGTATAACCAACTATGATGTGATCTACTGCTGTCTGCAGCAGAGAGCTGTGCAATTAAGGCTATGTTTTTGGAGCTTAAACATATTAATGTAAGAATGTATTGAATACAATTAGTCACATTATTGACTTTTTTCCTTTTGGATATATTTTTTCAACTAGGATGTCCAAAACATTTTTTTTGCTGGCCTAACTGATTTTATTACAATCCCTCCTGTTTTTAAATGGAGTTTTCAATAAATGCTATGTTTTAAGAAAATTGGTGTGCACACGTAAACAGTGGCCTTTTGTGAAGCCACCTTTTGACTTCCTTTTTTTTTTCCTAGAATCTGATTGGTTGCCATGGGCAACATCTCCACTTTTCCAAACCCGCAGCTTAGTAAATCTGGCCCCAGGAGTGAATCTGCACCCTGACAAAAACATTCCATTGTATGTATGAAGAATAAAATGACAATTATTAAATGATGGATTGTTTATACTTATTTTTTTTACACTTTTTACACATTTTATATATAATAATATTTTCTGTATACACACTATTGAGTTTAAGTTACTGAAGAACATTTTCTAGATGTATTTCTTATGTATTACTGTGCTCGTTGTTCATGTTCCCTTCTTGTTTCTGCTCTACTTGTCTATACACTGTCTAGTAAATTATATAACATATAGTACTTTAACACCATATCATTTCCCTCTGGTTATTTCCAGTCATATAGCCATATTCTTTCAGTTTTATTTTCCTATAAATGTTTTCATTATGTCCTCAAACTTAACTTAACTTTAGAAATTAGAATGAATGGATTCAGCAATGCATCAAGACATGAATCCTACATCTGCAAAAGGTAAGATTTTCCCCTAATCTCAACCCTTTTACTAATCCTAACCCTCCTCTTCTATTACCTTAACCTTAACCCTCTATCTCCTGCAGCCTAACCCTTATTCTCCATCTTCTGGACCCTGACCATTCATCTTACCTCAGCCTAACCCTAACCTTAACCCTCCATTTCCTGCAGCCTAAGTCTAATTTAACCCTCTATCTTCTGCAGCCTAACCCTAATCCTCAATCTTCCGGAGCATGACCATTCATCTTTCCGCAGCCTAACTCTAACCTTAACCGTCTATCTCCCACAGCCTAACCCTAACTTTCCATCTTCCAGAGATTAATCCTAACCTTCTACATGTAGCAGCGCTCTCCTCACCATCTTCACATGCTGCAGCAGCCTGTTCTTATTTGCTATTGGGAACAGGTATTTTAGCATAATGGGACCTTTCACTATAAGTAACAGTTCCCACTAAGTTTGAAAAATCATACTGCCACATTCAGCTGGTGGCTATATCATTTATCGAAATACAGCCGCTCAGACCTGCAACCGCATTCCCCCAATATCTTAGGTAAGCAATAATTCAAGAGCATCTATCACAAATAGACATTTGACTAGATCCATTAATGCAATAAATTATTCCTGAATCAGTCTATTGTAGTTAGCCATAAATTCCTATGTTGAACTTCAAGGATGATTAGCATATGATAGAGATTGACAAAGATCCTGTGAGTTCATTATTTTAGGATTTGAGACTAAAAACAAGAGTCTACTAAGCAAAATTACTTAGTTGCTTGTCAATAGATGTAGAATCAGGCAATCATGGATAAAAATTGGAATTTGTCATCATAAGATGTTCTTTCCTGTTTGTTTAACTGAGTTGGTTAAGATGGGCACACACCTTTTCAATTATCAGAACGATCATACTATTCATGATCAGTTAGAACAATATTGCAAGACAGTGTATATTCCTACAATTAAAATTTGTTGTGATAAAGCAGGTTGCATGAACTGCCTAAAAATCATGATAAACAATGATACATTGTCAGACAATTATTGGTAGTGTACGCAAGTATGACAGTCTCTCCAACTTTTCAGGTACCTTCTTGCTTTTATGGTGCAATCTTAAGACTGGATTGCATTGTGACAGTACATGTGGACATATGGAATTGGTTTTCATACGTCCAGAACTTTCTATGTGGGGTGTGCCAGACCTGCATGCATAGTTTATACACATGGTGGACTGGACTTACTATTTATGATTACTGACTATGCATGGTTTTCTTGTGCGGACAAGATAAGGTAGGATTTTGGACACGTAAATGTCCAGAATTTCTTATGTGAGTGGATGAGTGACCTTTCCACTCCCATATGGAAATTAGGAGCGGGTGAATGTATTGATCTCTCCTTACGTTCTGAATATGCTCCTAGTTCTAGAGTGATTACCCATCTATATTTTCATATCAGGAAGATCTGACACGCGTTTCACCATTCCAATAGCTTTTTCAACAATGCTGATGAGGGATATCACGCGCACTAGGATAATGGTATGGCTGTCACTTAGGGCCTGATCCAGACCTACGCATGAGAGCGGAGCGTATTATCGCTGCAGCGTAAAAACTTTCACTCCCATGACACTCCCTTTACCTTCCTTTCATTACGCCCGCCGAACCCTACCCTAACTTTTCCATGTGTTCGTACGTATTTTCGTAGCGACGCGCTGTTCGTAGCGGCCTAAGCACGCCCATACTGTACAATTTAAATGGCTCCCCCGCCTACATTCCTTAACTCCAGCGTCCGTAGTAACTGCGTACTATGAACACGCCCCATCATCGGAAAATACACAAACAATACGGACACCCGAATCGCCGCTACGAAAAGGTCTTTGGTACGACCGGAAGTTATCACTCTGCACATGCGCACATAGTGACAGCGTTAGATCGCCTGCGAGCATAGGTCTGGATCAGGCCCTTAGTCTGTATTGTGTGGTAGTATCAAGAATGCAGTGTGGATTATATAGTGATGAGGGGCACCGAACACCCTAGAACTAGCCTTATTTAGGCATACCGTTGTGACCTCAGCTCATGTAACATGCCAAATCACAAACCTTGGAGATGGTTACTGTGGGCCATATGCAGCGGAGTTTTCCGATATGTTCTACTGTGCCTGCGCAATAATTCTGTAACATAATCTTTTACTTGTTGCAACGTAGATTGTGTATACGCGGTCTTAAAGATTGCATATACGCAATCTAGGTTGCAACAAGTAACGTAGATTACGTTACAGAGTTACTGCGAATGCGCAGTAGAACATATCGGAAAACTCTCTGCATACCCCCCTGTATTACTACACTTTATCTCATACAGTTAAAGGAAGGAATGTAGTAAGTAACTACAATGGTCAGAAAGTCGAAAGTTAACCGGCTGATATTTATTGGCCGACAGGTTTAACTGATAAACTTCTCTCTATGGGCCTGATCCACAGCTACGGCCACCATCGCTAGTACTGCGGGCGTAGCTGTAATGCGCATGCGCCGGGCAGATGTTGCCCAGCGTTACTATGGAAACGCCCAATCTACGATCGGGCGTCCATAGTAGCACCGTAGGGACGCTGGAGGGGACCAGCGTCCAGCGTCCCTACGCTCACGTTACTCCTGGTGGGCGGGGGGAGGTAAGTAAATGAGGGTGGGGGGGCGTGCTAAGAGGACATACGCTCCTGTGTGAGCGTATGGCCTCTTCCTTACGCCGGGCGAAGCTAGGGTAGCCTTCAGCCGGCGTAAGGAAGGGGCCAT
>WWET01000797.1:20399-30424 GCA_011038615.1 Limnodynastes dumerilii | reverse complement strand
CTCACATCATATGTCACCAGACCCCCCCAGTACTCACATCATATATATCCAGCCCCCTACCCCAGTACTCCCATCATGTGCCATCAATCTCTCCCAGTACTCCTATCATGTTCCACCAGCCCCCCCAGCACTCCCATCATATGCCACCAGTCCATGCTAGTACTCCCATCATATGTCAACAGACTCCCCCAGTACTCACATGATGTACCACCAAAACCCCTCCTAATTTTTTTTAACCTACCTCACCTCTTCCTCCACGGCACGTGCTCTACTCTATGAGCGTCTGAGGCAGTTATACAGAGCAGCTGCACTATGTAACTGCTGCGGCAGCTCATACAGGAACCTCTCTGTGAGCTGCCTGCCGGCCTCCCTAGCTGGGGTCGGCGTCTGCATTGCACCCCCCTCCCCCCGCTTACAAGGGCTCCCTCCTGTGCCTGGTGGCACTTTCTTCATATTTGTTCCAACGCTTATGCTATACAACAATGTTAATTAATAATTACATTTATAATTTATGGCCCATGAAAATTATAATGCTAATGCATGCTTTTTGTAAGAATTCTTAATGAATAGAATTCTATTTTACATTTTTATGATTTTTTTACCTGAAAAATATTTTGATGATTGTATAAATATAGTTATACAGATAAAAATACTGTATAATAACAAATTTCTTAAGTAAACATATGGATGAGTTTTGTGTAATTGAAATATTTGTTGATAATTCTATTGACAATTAGCTATTACATCATAGTTGAAAAATGTTAAAAAAACATTTCAACATAAGGACAAAACCAATACACACCAGGGATATTTTTAGGAATATCTTTTCGGGGTCTAGGTTGTGTGAGGTGTCTTGGCAGGGTATGGGTCGTCGTAGAGTATGGCCCTATTTCGATAGGGCCGTTCTCTCCCAGCCGTTCTGAACATGGTGCTCCAAAAGGTAAGTAAAGAATCTGACCCCAACCCTTTCCCTAATACTTACCCTAACAATCCCTTTCCGTTACTCTAACCCTACCTTCCCCGCAGCCTGACCCAACCCTCCCTTACTTGTAGCCCTCTAATTTTCCCCTTCCATGGCCCTAACCCTAACCCTCCCTTACCCGCAACCTGACCTTAACCCTAACCCTTCCTTCCCAAGAGCCTAACCCTAACCATCCCCCTAACCGGAATATGAATGGGGGAGTATGCCGATTGGAATTCATTAAAAAAATCTAAAATGGCTGCCTATGCGAAATAAAGACAGACAAAAAAGAACATTCGGCTGTCTCTACTTCTGATAGACAGCCATTGTCCTGGGGACTCCCACCGGTCTTGGCACACCCTCTCCGGAGTCCACAGACTGGTCCACTCCCATGACTTCCTGGAGATGTATCACCCTAGAGCCCAGCTGCTTAATTGGAATTAACTCTAATGAAGTAGGCATCCTGCCTGCACCAGTCCTCCTTTTAATGTTTAAAAATTAATTATAATCCAAAAATATAAATGACAAAAAAATAACTAAGATAACTTGCTGTTTACAAGTAGGATGTTTAAATTGAACACATTCACAATCAAAAATATAAAAACATTACTCAGAAGTTTATACACAAATTTTAGCTGCTAAATTTCTCCCTATTGGCCATTTTTCGGTTCAGATTAGTCCGAAAATCCTGCCACCTGTGAAGAAATTTTGATAATACAGATGATGGACCGGATTCACAGATACGAATTTGCTAGTTTTTGAAAGTAAGAAGCAAATAGCACAAGGCAAGAGGAGGAAAGAAACTGGCACAGAGACACTAGGAACTAGACGCAATTTACATAGGATTTAGGCATGGAAGTCCATTAGGCACGGATTTATGAATCACACTTAGTGACATACATACGGAGGGGTGTGGTTATCTTCTGTATGTGTGAAGTTACGTGACAGTGGGCAGGGGGGACATTTAAATGGGCTTTTGAAGGTGCGGTTAGTAATGTATGCATGTGCGTAAGTAAATGCACACGTAGCTTTAAGGGTGCCCTATGGAAGTGTAAGTCACCTAAAATCCATCTGTGCGAGGGGAGTATCAAGGGTGTTGCCTTGCAATGTAACATAGAAACATAGAAAGTGACGGCAGATAAGAGCCACATGGCCCATCTAGTCTGCCCATTTGTTCATTGAAAACTATACTGACCCTAGACCCTATTTACCCTCAATTTGGTTTACAATTTAGGATACCCTTATATTTATCCCAAGCATGTTTAAATTGTTCTACTGTATTGGCCTCAACCACCTCAGATGGGAGAATAGTCCATTTATCTATCACCCTTTCAGTGAAGTAATTTTTCCGCACATTTCAATCTACCACACCAACATTTCCTTTGAATCTACCACCCTCCAGTTTATATCCATGCCCTCGTGTTCTATTACACCTTTTCTTTTGAAAAATGGTACCCTCCTCTAGCTGGTCACAACCCTTGATGTATTTGAAAGCTGCTATCATGTCCCCCCCTAACGTATTTGCGTAGATTTGTGTACTTTAGACACACACACATCTGTGAATCCGGGCCGATGTTTGGTACACATACAGTATGCTCCTGTTTTATTGTAATATTTAAAAATATTAACAGTTTATATTTTTCACAAGTACACATATTTATATACTGCAAGCAAATATATATAATGTATGTTATTACAATTATAAGTATTTTTGTACACAGAAAAATACGCAAATAAACGCACATTTCTGTCAACTTACACTATTTCACCATTCTGACTAAGTGTTTCCTCACATCGCCATGTTGTTGCTGCGAAAATTAATATAGGGAGGCTGGTATTTCTTCCCATGCTGCGGCACGCTTATGTGGACCCAACTCCACATTACCATCATAAATAGTGCAATTTCTAGACCTAGCAGAGCCCATTGCGAAAAAAAATTATGGCGTTCCCCCTCCCCCCTAAAAAAATGCTACTTCTAGCCATTTACTTCCCTTCTGATCCCTTTTTATGTGTCCCCTTCTATGTGTGTCCAGCATCCAAATTTGTTCCCCCTGTTGAATCAAGCCCCCATTTGTGCCCATATTGTGTCCATCCTCCATTTGTGTCCCTTCTGTGTCCGGTCTCCATTTGTGCCCCTTTTGTGTGTCCACCCTCCATTTGTGTCCATTTTTTATGTCCATCCTCCATTCGTGCCCCTTATGTGTATCCAGCCTCTATTTGTACCCCTTCAGCATGTTCAGCCTCCATTTGTGCCCCTATTGTGTCCTGTCTCCATTGTGTCCCCTATATTTTAATGTTTTACTTTCCCTTGCTGTCTCTTCCCTCTTCCTCTGCAGGGCTCTGCTTTAATGACTTAATGCTTAATGTTTACCAGTGTAATTCAAATAGATTGTACTGGGAACAGAGGGAGCCCTCTAGGACCAATTCTATATTCATGAATAATGCTGTCTCATATGTGAAGCAGCATTATTCAGTGAAACAGATTTGGTACAACAGGGCTTGCATAGGATCCCTGTGTGGAACTCCTGGACTTATTAGGTACTCTTAAACTTACTTTTCATAAACAATTCCCTGAAGTCGAACTACAGGTCCCAGTGTGACCTGCAAATGCCTAATGTAGGTATTACAGTGGGACATATAATTGAAGCTAGGTGGCTTGTGTTATGTAAACAAGACAGCAGGTTGCCATGGATACAAGGAGCGCAGAAGAGTCCAGGCCCTGACATGTGACTGGGCTGGGGGAGTGGTTACAGAGCTGTGGAAGGTTCTGGAGAAAAGTGTCAGTTAAAGTTGGGGAAGTAAATAATGTTTTTTCTGAGAGAGTCTGAGGGGAGACAGTGGTGAGAGAAGGACAGTGTAGTGTCAGGAGAGAGAAGCAGACCCTTATGCAGCCTGGCGTCGGCGACAGAAGCGAGGAAGTAGATCCGGAAGACTACTGAGGACCAGCGTAAGCGGAGAGGAAGGCCAGCATGGGTAGCCCAGCAGTAGTTGCATCACGGAGGTCCATCCCACAGCAGCCGTAGCAACAGCCCCAGCCCAGTATATCTGTACAATAGCTACAGCAGAAGCATCTGTTGGGAAGAGGCCAGTGTGTCAGGGGGTCCCCCCTGGTCAGTTAAAGATTTGCAATCTCTGCAAAGAGAGATAGCCCTAAGTGTTTATCCGGCCAGGGGGCACAGAAATCACGGGACACGTAAGCCACACACCCATGTAAATAGTGCTTGATGTGCCCACTAACCTAAACATCATCCCAAGTCCTCTAATAAGCTGATATAGACTCCTTCTGTATGGTATCATATGTGCAGGAGTACAAAGTGGAACTGTCGTTAATGATTCACATCCCTCTTATCTATCGAGGAACTTACAAATAAATACCGGAACACCTTCCCTTGGTTAATTCTCATTGATACTGCAGCCATATTAGTAACTTCTTTGTACTTGCGGCAACGTGTCTATACCAACTATATATATATATATATATATATATATATATACAGACATCAAAGATAGAGGTTGCTTCAAATCAGTTTATAAAATAATTTATATTGCAGGTGCACAAGGAAAGGGGAATTTGCACAAAAAACAAACATGGCCTGGCACTCTAGCCATTACTCAGTTACTAATCATGATCTTCTATCGTTAAAATAAGTCAGATAATTAGTTACAAATATCTGCAGATATGTGATATAAGCCACCCGCCACTTACAAGGCTTCTCTGCTGGGTGGTCCTAACTCTAAACTTTAGAGTCCCAATTGTGGGTCACATATTAAATATCATTCTAAATATCATTATACTTCTAGTAGGGTCAGATGTATTAATAAAATGTATTTATAACATGATTTATGTCTTGCAGTCACTCAATGATATAGGTATGAGTTCTAATATATATATTGTGATACATAGTTACAAATTATTTACTATTAAACAGAAACGTTAGAGCAGACTGGCAAGTTTTTGTCTTTTTTTATTATCACAGTGCCACTCATTGTGTAGTGCATATATATATATATACTTGTATAATTTGAGTGGCACTCCTCACCAGCAGTTATGTGCGCCCGTGCCTCAGCTGGATCATGTGGATGTCCAAAATATATAACAGTAAATGCTTGGCACTGGACGGCTGTACAAAGAAACTCACAAGAACATCAGAAGAAATAGGTCCAACATTTCAGGATTTTAATGCAATCCTTTCATCAGGGATACAGATACAAAAAGGATTGCATTAAAATCCTGAAACGTTGGACCTATTTCTGATGTTCATATATATATTATCCTCTGACCGGCTGATTAGAACGTGAGAATATCTGTATTTCTACCTGGTTAGTACCAACGCACCAACATCCCTTCACTCCAGCTAGCTGCTTGTTACACCTGTATTCCCAGTACAGGTTATTTGAATGACACTGGCTGCGTGATCCTTTACGTCACCTAAACACGACCTGTCCCTGACACCTCTTCCAACTTGCTACAGACACCTTAACTCCAAATTTGCACCATACCCCAACCCCCTTAACCCTATTCTAACCCCACTTCAAACTCTCACACTATATCAGTGCAAATGCAGCGTAATTACAGTGCTCCCCGCCCCTTCCTCCGTAACTACGCTGCAGTTATGGAAGCATGATCCAGAAATACGATTTTCAACACTTATGCCGGGCAATATCTGCCTGGCGCATGCGCAGATCGGTAAAAATGCTGATCATACACATATGGTATTTATCAATGTGATTGAAGTATATATATATATATGAATTGTATTACCACATTCAGAATTTATTTCATTGAATGTAATTGCGGATTGTGTTAAATTGGAAAATCGAAGAGAATGTTAAAAACCAGAATTTTAGAGCATCTACGCAATATTTAACACACATTTAACACACAACACACAAGTTTATCAAGGCATTTTTCCCAGATTCACGGGTCCAATACTGATTCATTAAGGGTTAAAGCCATTGAATGGGTACCTAGGAATTTTTAATGAGGGGACAGAGAAGCCAATCTATACAGCCACAGCTTTAGGCTTTATCATCTATCTGGTCTTCCCTGGAGTATTCTAAGAGACCTACCCAGGTTTTTATTATTTTTTTCACCAAAAAGCCCCAGCAATAACCTGGGTTGAAAAACCCAGGTTATTGCCAGGGCTGCAATCTGAAAGCTGCATTAAAGTGCCAAGGAACACTATGATTTTCAATTTGATTAAGTATGTTTCTGTAGTGCTCCGAAACTCAAATTTTTTGAGGGCGTTTCGTTGTGCCAATCCGCAACCACATTCTAAAAGATAGACAACATATAGTTCTTAGAATTACAATTGGAAAAATTGGGTATTTCAACTTGCCATCTGAACTATAAACATGTTTTCTGTCTTTTGAAATATATTTACATACTGTATATTACACCCTCTGGATAGCATGATGACCAGAAGGAATGCTACTGGATTTCAACTTTGAAAACAAATCATTGTTCAAGCCACCCACTATTAACCCTTCTATTGAAACATAAATTAAGTTGGTCAGATGCCACATTATGAGCCAATGGGCTATGGGAGAAATCTGTTCTGTAGTGATGCTTAATAAAACGGATTATGTTCAGGGGGTACTTAGGCAACTATATAAACAAACCTGCTACAAAAGGTTAAACTTTGACCCTACAGGTGAATTAAAAATGGAAATTGATTATTTACTTATGGATGCATTTGATAGAGGTGACATTACTAAAGAAACAGCATGTATTTTTGCAACAAGATACAAGATAAGGATTTACTAATCACAGTGTACCCCAAAATTTTCTAGAGAGGCATAATTTTGATCCTAAATTTCAAAGCTATCAAAAAGGTCAGTCAATCTTGTAGAGGGTGCAGTTTTGAAGCTAAAATAGCCAAAAAAGAGACCAGGTGGATTTGTGCTCTGAAAACTTTAACCCCCAATGGTCACAATATAGATCTGGCTGACCATTGGTGGGAGCAAGCAGGAGTTGGCACCAGTCTTTTAAGGGAGGCTCCAATTGAATGCAAGTAATAAAAATAAAGAAATATATAGGGCTTCAGACCAGAGCTCCACAAAAGTGTGTCCAGTTGCGACAGACACCAAACATGTTACATTTTTAGAAATAAATCTATATTGTGAACTAGATATTTGACAATAACTTGGGGCAACATGGTGGCTCAGTGAGTAGCACCGTGTCTCACAGCGCTGAGGTCATTTGTTCGATTCCTGGACTATGCCTTATCTATGTGTAGTTTGTATATTCTCCCTGTGTCTGCATGGGTTTCTTCCCACACTCCAAAAACTGGTTGGTTGGTATTACTGAATAAATTAGCCCCAGTCTGTGTTAGGAAATTTAGAATGTAGCACCAATGGGACAGGGACTGATATGAATGTTAAATATTCTCTATAAAGTGCTATGTAATCTGAAATAAAAACTTGTAAATAAATAATTTAACTAGCATTTAACTACATGGCTACCTTTAGGGAAGAATTTCATGATGTAAAATATGTAAACTGGGTAGCAAGGAATGAAAACTATTAACTGCTTGGCTGAGAAAATGTGTTTAGGAGGCTCATATAAATATCCAATAATTTAACAAAATAACTAGACTAATACATAAAAGGAATTGGATTATCACCTACAAGGTCTGCAATTACTAAGCATACCTCTCTTTGCCAAAGCATCACATGAACTCTTTTAAAGAGCAGAGAATCATGAGTTGTTGGAACACAGGGGAGTGATGGAGGGTGTTATTATTGGTGTTGTACTTTTATCATTAAAATCCAATTTTTCCACACTTTGGACCTGATTCACAGTTAAGAATGGAGATAATAACAAATGGATTTGCAATTATACGCATGGCAAGTCCATTGACACACCCTAGTTTTTGTTGTTCTTAACTGATTAAGAATGCTAAAGGCTTGCCGTGCGTATGTATCTTCTTAAGTTGCTAAAGAATGAACATACTTAGCAAACCACACCCTGTCTGCCTCATTTAAATGCCTCCCCACACCCACTTTTCTTATTTTCCGTCTTTACTTGGCCTGGCACTCCCCTTCTTACTTATCCCATTATGAACGGCTTTTAAATCGCTCTTAAAGGATCCCCGTTCCTAACACCTACATAGATTGCGTAAATAAAGGTACTAAGCATACGCAATTTAACTGTTCTTAAAAATATGCAGCAGCTTCTTAACTGTGAATCAGGTCCTGTATACTTAAATTTTTATTATCAACGCAGTGGACAGTAATGAACAGAAGAAAGATACAGAATTTCTCAAAATATCAGAAGCAACTAGATACATTTTGTAGTTTAACTTTCCCTATTTAAAAAGGCTTCATTTAATAAAAGTAATAAATAAATACAAAAATTTAGGAGGTTCCAGGATTCTCTCTGATTGTGATGAAATATTTATTAATACTAGCAAGTCTGTTCATCCTTGGAGGGATAATCTCTATAAGCAAAATGACCCTTCTTCCCCAATGACAATCGTTCTTCTGTGCTTGCAGGGACTGGTTAATATATTGTCTATAGTGGCCTCTGTTCCCCATATTACTAAATTTGAGGAATACGTTTTATCACATGAAACAAAGTGGACAGTGCTGCCAAGACATCCCGGTGCTGGTTAAATCAGGTAACCAAAATTAGACTGGGCATACTCGATGGGCCATGTGGCTCTTACCTGCCGTCACTTTCTATGTTTCTATGTTAGTATTGCAATAATGTAATGACTCATTTTTGCACCCCCAATGCATTCTGTTAAACACAGACTATGTATACACAGACTCTTTTGATGAAGTGATGTTTCCCCCTGTAAATTTAGAAATAGTACTCTGTCAGATAGATACATTTGAAGAAAAGATAAGCTGTAAAGATATGACAGCTCGCCCATATTATACAAAGATATTAATATGTGTGTTTAGTGAAGGGATCATTAATCAAATAATGAGTGAAAGTATGACAGTTTGTAGCTAAGGGATGTTAATCCCCCCTGCAGGAACAGCAATTATTAGGGTTGCAGAACCTGTCAAAAGATAATGTTTTAAATCGCGAACATCATTTACTGTAAATGTTTTACATTTAATGTAATTTGTTAACATAAAAAATAAGAAAACTGTAATGTCTTTCATCTGGATAATTATATTTGAAATACATTTTGGGACAATGGTGAAATAAATCATGTTTCACATGTGGAAGTTGATTCACATTACATATTCTTTTACAGGTGCTACCCTTCTGTGTTCTCACAGTGCAAACCTGAACAACTAAAAATAGAACATGCGCTCAATAACAGGGAGAGGTCAGAAAATTCTGTTCACCCTGTTATACACTATAGCTATATATGTATATACACTCACACTCACTATGGATCATGTCTGCAGTTGTATGTAGCAAGCATTTACACCTATTATATATTTTGCCATACAACCACCTAAATAGCACTACTGCTAACTACTGGTAAGCAGGGCCGTCTTAACAGAATTGTAGGCCCTGGGCAAAGCAATGCACAGGGGCCCCTACCCACCCATTCACAGGATTTAAAATGTCCCCCAATATTCCCAAATCATGTCACTCCAGCCAACCATCATGTCTCTCTAGCTCCCAGTATCCTTATGTGTCTCCAGCCCCCCAGTATTCACAAATCATGTCACTCCAGCCCCCCATCACGTGTCTCCAGACCCCCAGTTCACCATCATGTCTCTCCAGCCCACCACCATGTGTCTCCAGTGCCCCAAATCTCCATTATGTATTTCCAGCCCCCAGTATTGCACAACATATCTCTCCAGCTCCCCAGTTCCATAGCATGTCTCTCCAGATCCCCATTATGTCTTTCCAGACCCCAGTATTCCACAGCATGTCCTTCCAGCTCCCCATCATGTCTCACCAGCCATCCCCCAGTTCCATATATTTCTCCAGCTCCCCATTATGTCTTTCCAGCCCCCCAATATTCCACAGCATATCCCTCCAGTTCCCCATCATGTCTTTCCAGCCCCCCAGTATTCCACAGCATGTCCCTCCAGCACCCCATCATGTCTCATCAGCACCCCAGTTCCCTATCATGTATCTCTAGCCCCC
>WWET01000797.1:5650-19566 GCA_011038615.1 Limnodynastes dumerilii | reverse complement strand
TCTGGGGTCTGGAAAGGATCTTCAGAAATCTAGCTTTTATGACCCCCCTAATAAACTGATCCATTTACAACAGGGCCCTAACCTGACCACCTTATTCTGCCCCACCACATTCAAGGTATTTCCCTGAATCACCAGACCCTGGCCAAACAGAGGTCATGCTATATACAGATATTTAATTTGTACACATAATATTTGATTATATCCTGACAAGGGTGGAAGAAAGGAAGACTAGCCAGGAAGCTCTTGAAAAAAGGTGGTAATCCTATGTTTGTGCAGAGAAGAGGGAATCAATTGTGATGCCCGTAGACAGATAAAGGGCATGTCCATAGGGATATGTCAAGCTTACCTTCCCTCTACTACCATAAGAGATGGCAATCTGCAATTCCTGATCTTTTTAAGGTACATTTGGGATTACAAAAACATATGAAAACAAAACAGTGAAACAAATGTCATGGTCAGATAATTATTAAAATTACAGTTGATAAAATATTACTTCTCTGTTTAGATTCCCTAATGGAAAAAGAGTCTTTAAGAGAATTCATAGAACAGAGAAGACAGTTGTCCCGGGCACAGGTATATTTCTTTGCTAAAGGCCAATAACATCAACAATTAAAGTTTTATTACATTAATTAGGTGCCACATGTCTTTATTCTGACTTCAGACAACAATAAGATGAATAAAATGTCCTGTCTATGCGCAATGTCATATCATGCCTATTGGTGTAAACAAAACCGCACACTGTAAGGTACAATTTGAATCCTGCTAAACTACTCCAGTTGTCCAGAGTAATTTTTTCCACTTGCTTTATGTGCATTTTATTCCAAATCACAGATTTCAGCAGTTTGAAATAAAGTGTGTAATTCAGAAACTGAAAGCTTTACTTCCTTGTATGCAACAGAAGGGGGGTAGAGGGGGCAACCTTGGCGTGTATCCTTGAATATTTTGAAGGAATCTGAGAGGCTGCCGTTGATCCTGATTCTGGCTGAGGGAGTGGAATAGAGAGCTTTAATGTTGTTTTAGCAAGTAGGCTCTAGTCAATGGTGCTCTAAGACACCAAAAAGGAAATCCCAGTTCATCCTGTCAAATGCCTTTTCTGCGTCTGTTGAGAGAAGTGGGGTTGGTAGTTTATGGCTTCCAATACGGTGGGTTAAGTTTATAAGCTTGGTCTTGTTGTCACGGGCCTCGCGTCCCTGAACAGATCCCACCTGGTAATCGTGGATAACTGAGGGGACAATTAGATTGATCCTATTTGTTATTAGTTTAGCGTAAATTTTGGTGTCTAAGTTGAGTAGGGAGATGGGTCGGTAGCTTGGGCATTGAGTTGGGTCTTTACCTGGTTTGGGGATGACTGTAATATGGGCAGCTAGGGACTGAGCTGAGAATGGTCTGGATGGGGAGACTTCATTGAAGGTCGCTAATAGCATGGGGAGGAGCCTGGAGCAAAAGAATCCATCTGGGCCTGGGCTTTTCCCTGAGGGAGTCCTTTCAAGACAACCTCCAGTTGGTAAAAGGAGATTCTAGTGATTCCTGACTGGTGGAGTCTATTTGTAGGAAGTTACAAGCGGCCATGTAGTCAGAAATTTTAGCACGTTTAAAGGTGAGGTCAGCCTGAGTTAGAGGAGGGGAGAGGTTGTAGAATGCATTATAATAATAATAATAATACGCTGCTGCTCTGCTCCCCACATAACCGGTGCCTTATTATCCTGGGATAAGACTTTATACGCTGCTGCTCTGCTCACCACATAACTGGTCCCTTATTATCCTGGGATAAGACTTTGGACATTTACACCAATTTTTCAATCTCAAGTACCGAGGATCCATTAGTTCCTTCCTACTGAGAGTGTGGCAATATAATCCAACTATATATTCCTCTCTATTTTAGGACTGACTTACCATAAACCATAGGATCCTACTATCTACATGGACTATATTAAGGGTATTATGAGTATCAACTCTATTTCTAATATACTACGTCTATAAGGCTGCACTAAACTTCGCATGTTTTTATTATTGTCTTTTATTGTTGGATAATAAATATCTATTAATATACCTGTCGAGACCCACTTGTGGTTATTATTCCTAGCGCTTCCTCTCTATTTACTTATTCAATTATTAGCTATTAACCATTAACAATAATAGTTCTATGATAAAGAAACATGCTTTGGTAAAAGATTTTAAATTTGCAATCGAAAATACATAAATCTCATAATCAAAAAAGATTTTACACTTTTATGGCCCATTCAATATTTTTTTTCTAGACATTGGGATTCTGTTAATTATTCTGAAGTGTCATTATCTGGGACCCTTGTTTCTACTACTGGAACATGACATTCATATTAGTAAACTTTAATCACAATATAATACATACATTTAATTAATTAAAGGACACTATCACTCTTCAGTATGTCGGGTCTAAAACACAGTTTTTAATACATGAAATATGACATGAATATATATATATTTTGTAAATTGTATTTATTAGAGTCATATATCATACACTAATGCCATAGCTTCATGACTTCTTAATATTCATAGGTTGACAGAAATGAATGAGAAACAATAGGGTAGATCTAAAGTCAGTTGAGAACCGACAAGTGTGATCAATCTGGGGTGACATGAAATAAAGTATGTTGAAATGTGACTCCAGTTTTCATTTTCCTAAATTTTTGCAAAAGGGGCATGGATGGGGAAGGGGATTAGAAAGAGTCGATCTATTAGAGTTGATAGCTATTACTCCTGTTGGTTTGGAACTTTAGTCTATAGGTTAGCATTATGTCTTATTCTATAAGGTATAGGCTGGGTGTAGAGAGGGGCAGGGATCCATTATGTTCCTATATTTATCTGTGGTTTGGAACTCCAGCCAATAAACCCATTCTAAAGCTTTCGTATCCTGGTCCCGGGTCTGACATGAGATCATTCATGTCCATGTAGAAATTTACCCCGTGGAACCATTCCAATATAGTATGAGGGTCAGTGGATTTCCATTGCAGAGTTATTAGGGCTTTGGCTGCATTACTGTGGTGACATAGGAGGGAACATTTATATTTTGATACAAAGTAATTAGACAAGTTAAACAGCCAGAACAGGGGACTTGTTGGCATTGTTTCTCCAGCAATTTCGGATGTAAGTAAGTGTACAAAAGTCCAATAAGGCATAATTATTGGACAGTTCCAACAGTTATAAAGTGTGTCACCCAGACCTTAGTTATAATGCTAGCATTGGTTGAGTTACGTTGGGATCATTCGGTGAAAAATATCGTTGCATCTGTGCCATTTAGATAGAAGTTTGTAGAGAATCTCTACCACTGAAATGCTGATGGAACCAAGTGAAATACACTGGAAAATCTTATTCCAAGTGTCCTCTTCAATGGTCTCGCCCCAAGTCCCTTTCCTAGGCTTTGGTATAGTTAGACAAGTGTGGATATAAGTCATCCAAGATCAAGCCACGAAACGAATATATTTTTGATTAGTTAAGCTTCCAATACCTAATTTTACTTTTAAAAGTACAGAAGGGCACATCTCCTATCGTATGGAACTTGGTTTAAGACCCCTGATCTGCATGTCAGTGTTAAAGCTACCTTATGGCAGCTATCTGCCCACAAGTCTACAAGAGAGAGGCGAGTGACAGGGCAGTGCACGTCCCTCTTCTGTCGGACTTCCAGACCCCTGCACGTACAGACAGCGCACGCGTGGTCTGGATCCAGTCCAGACTCCATACCTAGTTTAGAGAGCTAAATAGCCACACTCTATCTATTTGTATGGAGTAATCCCCAATCTATAGATGCAGTCCCACTCACACAACAAATGTAGAGAGAATGGTTTAAGAGAAAATGAGAATAAAGGGATGCACTCTTTAAACCTAATAGGCCCAGTTTGGGCAATAGACCCTTACAGAGGGATAGCATATGTGCACCTCAAGCTGATCCCATCAAGTTTATAATGTGGAAAATGGATCAACTGCCAGTAGCTGAATTCTATCAGGTATTAAGGCCCCATATTTACATACTCATTCTATAGAAAACATATATTAAAAGTGCTGACGTGTGTTTCGCTCAAAGACTAAGCTTTGTCAAGACACTTGACTTATGAACTCAAAGGGCCTAATCCAGACCTACGATCATGAAATGCTCTTGTGCATAGCGTTTACTCTAGCGTATCTACGATGCACTCCCCTAGGCACTCCCCTTATTCGTACTTACTTTAGCCATCTTACGCTGAGCAAACCCTAACCTAACTTTTCTGATCGTAACCACGGGCGTCTGTAAGCTGCTTGCGTAGTTACAGCACTTAGCACGCCCATACTGTACGATTTAAATGCCTCACCCTGCCCTCGGTGCGTATTTACAGATTCCGTATGACAGGCATGCCCACTCGAGCGCTGTTACGAGGCTGGTATGCTTAAGGCCCATACACTCAGAATTTAGTTGCGTAACATCCCCATTACTGCCCCGCGCATGCGCAGTAAGTACAAATGGCTGTTTTTACGCTTATGAAACGCAAAAACGTAACGTAAAAATGCACCCAAGCGTAGGTCTAGCCCAAAGTGCGTAAGTTTAGGTGTTTGGAGGGAAGGGCACATCTTCTATTGTCCGCTGGTCTGCACGTTAGTGTTAAGGTTACCTTAAGACAGCTATCTGCCCTTAAGTCTGCAAGATAGAGGGGAGCGACAGGGGAGTTCACTTCCTTCTTCAATTCCATTTTCAGACCCCTGTATGTACCGAAAGTGCGTGCGGGGTCTGGGTCCGATCCAGACTCTATACCTACTAGGATCATCTGCCATCTCTGCTTGTTAAAACTCACAACCATGTTTCCCCATTAAAAAAACACTGGAGAAAGTTGGGGCTGAACAAGTTGAGTTCACTATGGCCTTTATAAATGAGAGAGAGCGAAAATAAACCCCAAAACATCTTTTTTGTGTTTTTGCTTATTTTTCTCTTTTCTATTTCCTAAAAGGAGTGATTGATTTACAAATGAGCTATATTAATAAAAATTGCTACAATTTAAATGTCTGCAGCTATAACATGATTTGAACATAAATAAATCATCACTGGCATTGTACTATAACTGACTGATTAATGTGCGGATACATTTAAAGTGAGCAGTGTGCATATACTAGTCTCTTTCATAGTTCCATTTGCTGTTTAACACTAACACTGGAAGGCATGCTTATTTGTTATTCAACCTAGTTGTTGTATGGAAACTATAATTGATTTGTGCCACCTAATATAACAAAGTGTGCATCTTTAGAGCCAACATGAGATAGACTTGGCAGAACTGTTGGCAGGAGACTTATTGTGGCTGATTTATGTTAATGTTTAGTGTTCGGTCAGGTTCCTGTCATGTGTGCAAGCTTCCAATAACTGCAGACAGACTTGCATTTTTAGTACACAGTGAATATTTGATACATTCTCAATTCTTGTTCAATAGACCTTATCATTTCCGTGCTGATCTTGCACTCCAGAAGGTGCATTGCTGGCTGTTTGCAAAGCTGCTTCAACAGCTCATAGCCGAACTTAAAGAAAGCATTGTAAATTACAGTCGTTCACTATTCATTTCATTAGCAACCCACAAACTGTGGGAAAAACTAAACAAGCACATCTGTACTACATGATTTATTGCTGGTATTACTTCTATTGAAGATGAGCTATTCAGATGTCATATCTATTGGTAGCTTTAAAGATAGTTTCCCCCTCTAATGTAATGATCCTTTAATAGATGTGGTGTTTTATCCACAGCAAAAGAAAAGATGATAAAATCCCATATAACATTGCCATTCTGCCAAGTAATAATATATGACAGAATGCTACTGCACCACAAAAATAACTTTTGTGTATCTCTGGTTATAAAAAACAATAACAATAAAATGAGCTCAGTGTGAAAACTCTTCAGTCTGTGTCGACTAAAATTAACCTGAGTTTGCAGAAGCTGTTATAATGAAATGATGAAAATTCTCTTAAACTACTGTATAGTGAACATAAAATGGCACCTTCTTTATTTTCTTGAACAAACTTATTTAAAGTTTAATAGTAATGATGAAAGAATTGACAATTTAAAATTTACCACGCATAAAAGAACTCAAACAAAAGCGAAACAGTCATGGCAAAATAAAATAAAAAATCTGATTAAATCGTAGGTGAAACACCATGATCTGCCCAGAAATAAAAATACATTCATATTTTCAAAAACAATTTTTGAGAGCCAAGAAATGTAGAAACATGATGGGCGACAATGCCCCCCAGCCCTCTTAGCTCTTCTCTACAGCCCTAGCATGTTTCTGTGTTGATAGTAAAGAGGATTGTTAAAGATTGTAACAACTATGTAAGATACCTGTCAGTATGGTATTGCATATGGGTGCCTCTTTCTTTGATTAAATGTAGAGTTTAAACTTATTGTGGGCCCTGAGGTGTATCAGGTTTCCTGGAATGGCAGAATGGCATTCCTATGCACGTTCCGAAATATTGTGTGGTGTCTTCTTCTTCCCATGTGAGTCATTATTAGTGGCTTATAATAGAGAAGGAAGAATGAATGCAGTGTTGGAACAAGCAAGTGATGGGCCCAGGTACAGAAATATGCTAAGGCCTGGTCGCTGAAGTGTAGGACAGTGCCTCCCCCACAGGTGTTGGCCACCCCAACGAGAATGAGCACTTGTGTAATACCATTTATAAAAATATATTTACTATTGTACTCGCCCCCATTGGGCTCATTTAGTACCATTTCCATTCAATTCACATATCTCACATATCTGGGAGTACAAATCACAAAAAATCTGATGTCCCTATATAGAGCTAATGTCACAACAACTATTTCTGACCTCGAACGTCAATTGACTGCGAGGGCTTTCTTCGGCTTTCATACTTAGGAAGATCTAACTGAATAAAGATGATGTTCTTCCCTCATTTGCTATATGTATTAAATCCAGAACTACGCTTGCAATACGTTTACTCACATAGCGTATTTTCGCGTGTGTACCTTCTATACACTCCCCTTGGCACACCCCTTGAATGTATGTATTTTGTCCGAGATCCGCTTTCCAAACCCTACCTTATCTTTTGGTCACGTAACCGATGTCATCCGCTCACGTAGGTATGGGCAACACGTATTTACGCAGCTAAGCACGCCCATACTGTACACTTTAAATACATAGCGTATTTCAGACATATTTTTGACTCACGTAAAATTGGCACGCCCACACGTAAGGATTTACGTGACACATACGTGAATGGCCCATACGTTCACATTTACGCTACAATACAAAGCGTATTTTCTATGGTGCGCATGCGCAGTACTTACCATAACGCGATTTTGCGTCTCCGACACGCATAAATTCGCTCACAAGCGTTGTTCTGGATCTGGCCCAATACCTGTTTTGATGACACACTCTAACCTTAACCATATAAATGTTGTATTTAGATCTTTCATATGGAATAGGGGACGCCCTCGAATTAGCCTCCTTAAATTACATCAATCCCCACCCAATGGTTAAATAAATTTTCCTACTGTGCAGCGCTATTATCATTTGGCCATACTTAGATACCTACGTGACTGACAGAGTCTAGCTATTTTCTAGTATGTAATAGGAAAATGAAAGCTAGAATCTGATTGTTACGGAAAACATCTCCACTTTTCCAAACCTGCGGCTTAGTAAATCTGGCCCTACGTGTTTTCATTCCTACACCAACTTGACCAAGAATTAGATCAGTTCCTCAGATTTAACCCCCTTTTATTGTCCAAACATCTTGTTTACTTTCACTTATCTCTTTACCTGCATTTAACTCAAAACCCAGACTAACAGGGACTCACATCATACTTCTTTATGGTGTAGAAAGAGCGGGGGGTCTCTGCTATCTGGGACCTGATGGATGTATGACGTAGACACCTATGACCTACCAGCAGGCAGTGGAGCAGTTTGAGTTTGTCACGATTACTTCAGTTCCCTGCACACTTGCCTTTGTTAACATTCTGCCTGTCACATGATTCCCTTTGCTTCTGTAATTCCTGGTTCACTCCCTGCTGCAGCATGATCTGTTAGGTGCACTGGTTACCTTGCTGGACTGCCTCTTCACCTGCTCTGATAAAAACCCTCATTTACTTCATAGCACCGTCAGAGCAACAGCTACTCTACCCTGCTGATCTGTGTCCGTGGGTTCTCACATGTGCTCTGGCTCCCTGGTTCCTGTCTGGGTTACTCCGTCTGGTTCCTGGTTCTCTCCAAGTCCTGCGGCAGTGTTCTTGTACTTCTGGTTCCAGAACAGCTCCAGTCATCTCATTATATCCAGCTTCAGTAGCAGTGTCTCCTCTGCCTGCAGCCACTACCCCAGCTCTCCATGGATCTAGCCCCACTGTCTCTGTGTCTGTGCGCTTGTCCAGAGGGCCTGCAACCTGCCCCTTGCCTGCAGCCAAGTCCATCCCCACCATCAGGGGCTCTGGTGAATACTTGACTTGGGGTTAGACTCTGCGCCTCTGGTCCGACATGGTTCATTTCCGGACCGGCGCTGAGCTCGGTGAGTGACAGAGTTTTTATAGGCATTCCCTTTTGCATTCTTGCAAGCGCAACACTATGTTGCTAAAGTCCTTAGACACCTATCGCCCACTGACTGGAATAACCAACTTGATTCTTTACTCCTTCAGGCACAGATGTCTAGAAAAGGTATAACAATACATTACAAAAATTTGAACATCCCTATTACCTATGATATGGATTCCGGGGGCTTGTCTCATTGGTTAAGATACTTTCCAAATCTTACTTCAGAAATGCTTCTCAAAACCCTGAATACCTCTAGACGGATATTTCCAGCTTGTCGCTATGTGGAACTCTTTTTAAATGTCTACCATAGAACTTTTTTAACCCCACAAAAATCCTACGCTCTGTGTTTAACTGTCACCAATCTTTGCAACAGATGTCATGAGCCTTATGTGGGATTGCTCCACTGCCTCTGGGAATATCCTTTTGTGAAATACTTTTTGCTTCAGGTCCACAGATTTGCTTTGGATTCATTAGTCTCCTTATATTCCATTCATGCCTGAGTGGGCAATTCTGGGTGAGGTACCTAATAATCAGGCAGTATATCACTGTATCACTGCTTTGAATATACTACTTGATATATTCTTCATCTAGAGATAAATGATCCTCACATAGTGGGTTATTATCGCTGTTTCATTATGAGTTGCGGTGACTTGGGGCCTGATCCAGAGGTACGCCCGCCGTCGCTAGGAAGATCGGCTTTTCAGCGCATCGGCGTAGCTCTGGATCAGGCCCTTGGTGATTTTATTGGAGGTGCTCTGGTTAGGCTCTTCGGGCCAGATCCTGACCTACGTACACCTTGATTTTATGCTAGCCGCTGACGTAAAATCGCTGATTCGTATTTACTGCGCATATGCGCGGCAGATGTTACGACACGTAACGCTGAACGTATGTACCGTCAGCGTAACTACGAACAAAGGGGTGGGGGTATCCATACGACACCGTAGTTACGAAGGGAGGCATTTAAATTGGACAGTGTGGGCCGGGTTAGGCCGTAACGTACATAAATCCATTAGCTTTGAAAAGTTAAGGTAGGGTTTGGGAAGCGTAAAACGGCCAGAGTACGTACGAGCGAGGGGAGTGCATAGAAAATCCGATAGTGTAAATACGCTACGCAATCTAACGTAAAAAGTCCTTAGGTCTGGGCCCGCCCCTTCCAGCCTAAAATAGATTTTATGCTATAGTTAATTTCATCTTCTTCAAGCTCTGTTAGTGCGTTTATTTCACCTCAGTATTACAAAACAGTTATTCTTTAATTTGTCCATTGTTTGATTACACAAAGCTATACATGCAAATACGCTGTTGTAAACTCTTAATGCATCTATCTCTTTCAAATGCTCTTAGCTAAACCCATCTTCTTCTATAAGATTTATAGTAGTGCACTCTGTAACACACATATATTTGTTTGAAGCTGCGTCTTCTCAATGCTGTATATTGCTCGTGTACCATGGCTTAATAAAAACAAAGATAAAAAATATATATATATTTACAGTTGGAAGTTTCCAATTTACAACAAATAACCCCCACAAATATATTTATTTTCCGTTTAAATCAAAGGGCCTTGTATATTTTTGATGCTGCTGCTAAGTTACAGTTACATTTGTCAAAACAAGACAAGAGCATTTGTATTCTTGCAACTGTGTCCCTACAGTAATCTTTTAGTGCAAGTTATTAAATTGGAAGCTATATGGTAAAGTGTATTTAATTTTCTGTAAAGGTTCACGTATTATTAAGAAAAGATAAGAAATATTTTTATTGATCATACAACCAATCTATAAATATATTGTAGTCATAGTACAAAAACGTGATGTGTTTATCTGTGACATCTGTGCCTACACGGAGGTCCTTCCAAATTACATGGCTCAAAGTTTGCTGATCTAGCCCCTCTGATAAGATAGATTTCTAAATCTTATCACACAGATGGAAAATTGGCTGTGCCTAAAAGTTTTACACCACTCACACTTGTGACCAGTGCACAGTCCTACTGTCTCCAGACTCCACCGGTGTTCACACTACAGTTCCCTCAGAGATTGGAAATTTAGGAACTCCCAAGTTCTCAGGGGTTTGCCCGATACCTGTAAATTAGAACTCCTTTAAATCTTGGTACGTGACACATTAATGTAACTAGCATCTTATGCACACCTATAATGTAGTGTTTGATATATCTGCATACATTATAAGGAATAGGGAATAAATGTATTATATTATTGCCTTTGACCCAAACATCCAGGGAAAAGTATATTGGTTTAAAGATCTGAGCTTCCAATCACTTTCTCCTTGCCAGGGGGAGGGGACTAAGATAAAAGTTGTTATAAAAGAAGAAGAGCTCATTGTTATTCTATGAGGGCATTTCTCTGACTAGTGGAAGGACCATTTTCTTCCCTTATAGTTGGATTCAGAACTCTGCTGCAGTTGTAGTTGAAGCTCCGACAGCGGTAGCGGACCTCTAGTGGTACCACTAAATCTGTTGATGTCAGATTTGTTCATTGCATTAAAGCAATGGTAGTCAACCTGCTCCCTACCACTAGTGGGCAATTTAGGCTTTCATGTGGGCGGTGGGGCTTTGGCGGCCCTGAAAGCATTACAAGCTTATTAATTAAGGAAAAGTTGTGAAATGTGGAATGAAGATTGAGTGGGGGTGTATAGGATAGATACAGGGGGAGAAAAGGGGGTTATAGAGGATATTAATTAAGAAAAATTGTGAAATGTGGAGAGAAGAGAAAATGGGGTGTATAGGATAAAGGTGAAGAAAAGGGGGTTATATAGGGTAGATACAGGGGGATAAAAGGGGGTTATTTAGGATAGATACAGGGGGAGAACAGGAAAAGGGGGTTATATAGGATAGATACATGGGGATAAAAGGAGGTTAAAAAGGATAGAAAAAGGGGAAGAAAAATGGGTGTATATGATAGATAGAGGGGGAAAAGGGGGTATATAGGATAGATACAGGCAGAGAATAGATGGTATATAGGATAAATACAGGGGAGAAAAAAAGGTATATTGGATAGATACAGTGGAAGAAAAGGGGGTTATATAGGATAGATACAGGAGGGAGAAAAGATGGTATATACTATATAGGATAGATACAGGGGGAGTAAAGGAAGTATATTGGATAGATACAGGGGAAGAAAAGGGGGTATATAGGATAAATACAGGTGGAGAAAAGGAGGTATATTGGGTATATAGGATAGATACAGGGGAAGAGAAGGGGGTATATAGTATAGGTACAGGGGAAGAGAAGGGGGGTATATAGGATAGGTACAGTGGAAGAAAAGGCGTATATAGGATAGATACAGAGGAAGAAAATTAGGCATATTGGATAGATACAGGGGAAGAAAAGGGGGTATATAGGATAAATACAGGGGGAGAAAAGGAGGTATATACTATATAGGATAGATACAGGGGGAGTAAAGAAGTATATTGGATAGATACAGGGGAAGAAAAGGGGGTATATAAAAAAGATACAGGGGGAAGAAAAGGTGGTATATAGGATAGATACAGAGGAAGAAAATTAGGTATATTGGATAGATACAGGGGAAGAAAAGGTTTATATAGGATAGATACAGAGGAAGAAAATTAGGTATATTGGATAGATACAGGGGAAGAAAATGTGTATATAGGATAGATACAGAGGAAGAAAATTAGGTATATTGGATAGATACAGTGGAAGAAAAGGGGGTATATAGGATAAATACAGGGGGAAAAAAGGAGGTATATTGGATAGATACAGGGGACGAGAATGGGGTATATAGGATAGGTACAGGGGAAGAGAAGGGGTATATAGGATAGGTACAGGGGAAGAGAAGGGATATATAGGATAGGTACAGTGGAAGAAAAGGTGTATATAGGATAGATACAGGGGAGAAAAGAAGGTATACTGGATACATACAGGGGAGGAGAAGGGGATATATAGGATAGGTATAGGGGAAGAAAAGGGTGTATATAGGATAGATACAGGGGAGAAAAAGAGCCTATATAGGATAGATATAGGGGGAGAAATGGTGCTTATATAGGATAGATACGGTGGAAAAGAAAATGGGGTGTATATGATAAATACAGGGGGAGAAAAGGGGGTTATATAGGATAGATACAGGGGGAGAAAAGGTGGTATATAAGATAGATACAGGAGGAGAAAAAGGGGTATATAGGATAGATACAGGGGAGAAAAGGGGGTTATATAGGATAGATACAGAGGGAGAAATTGGGGTTATATAGGATAGATACAGGGAGAAGAAATGGGAGTGTATATGATAAATACAGGGGGAGAAAAGGAGGTTATATAGGTTATATACAGGGGGAGAAAAGGTGGTATATAAGATAGATAAAGGGGGAGAAAATGGGGTATATAGGATAGATGCAGGAGAGAAAAGAGGGTTTATAGGATAGATATAGGGGGAGAAATGGGGATTATATAGGATAGATACAGGGGAAGAAAAGGGGGTATATAGGATAGAAACAGGGGGAGATCATGGTCTTATATAGGATAAATACGGGGGGGGGGGAGGATATAGGATAGATACAGAGGGAGAAAAGGAGCTTTTATAGGATATATACAGGGGGAGAAAATGGGGTTATATAGGATAGATATAGGGAGAGAAAGGTGGTATATAAGATAGATATAGGAGGAGAAAAGGGGTATATAGGATAAATACAGGGGAAGAAAAGGGGGTATATACAGTATATAAGGATAGATAGAGGACCAGATTCACAACAACACATTTTTATACTTACGTGCATAGATACCTGTGCCGAGACACTACGCATACATAGTAACTTTTTTATGCTATCGACGTAACGTATCGTACATGCGTACATGCGGTCTATAAAGAGAAGGACAACCGACTCGGCAGCAATCCACCAATCAGGCCTGTATGGTAGAGAAGCCACACCTTAGAAAAAAGCACATGGCAACACATCTGGAGTTTGCCAAAATGCACCTGAAGGACTCTCAGACCATGAGAAACAAAATTCTCTGGACTGATGAGACAAAGATTGAACTCTTTGGCACGAATGCCAGGCGTTACATTTGGAGGAAACCAAACCACTGCTCATCACCAGACCAATACCATCCCTACAGTGAAGCATGGTGGTGGCAGCATCATGTTATGGGGATGTTTTTCAGTGGCAGGAACTGGGAGACTAGTCAGGATAAAGGGAAAGATGAATGCAGCAATGTACAGAGACATCCTGGATGAAAACATGCTCCAGAGCGCTCTTGACCTCAGACTAGGGCAACGGTACATCTTTTAGCAGGACAATGGGCCTAAGCCCACGGTCTGAGCGACGGCGACCGTAAGATCGGCTTTGCAGCCGATCTGCGCATGCGCCAGGCAGATGTTGCCCGGGGTTGCTACGGCAACGCCCGATCCTGGATCGGGCGTCCGTAGCAGCGTCGT
>WWET01000796.1:518105-521219 GCA_011038615.1 Limnodynastes dumerilii | reverse complement strand
TTCCCTACCAGAAAATCATCCCGTTTATGGAGCCATTTCCTGCTGTGACTGATAATCGTTGTGGTGTATGGCCAGCTTAAGAAATACAATATATCTGAATGCAATGTCATGTAATGCAACTCTCATTACAGCCATCGAGAAGATAATAAATTGTAAAACTTGCCATAGAAAGTCCATGACTTGCTGGTGAATGAGGGAAGAAAAAATGGCTTACAGTGTCTTTGTGACAATTTATCTTCACTTAATTGTAGCTTCAGGGCTTAGGGCTATAATTCCCATGTCCCTGCGTAACGACTCTCCGCTATAATGAATCACCCTCTGCAGCAGATTCCATTATTAGCAGTTGTTTTGTTGTAGGTCGCACATACATAACGTAGACCCTGGTTCTCTCTAGGGCTCAGACAGATCAGACACTCGCGTTCTCTAGCCTAAGTCAAGTGTTCCTAAATTTGTCAGAGGAACAATCAGTACAGGACGTCACACGCTTTTATACTGCAAGTAATTGGTGTCATTTTTATTAGCGCTGAAATGAGTCATATCTGATTTCTCTTCAATCTGGTGTCAGTTTTCTATATTTACGCAGAAACTGTCTACGTTAAATCCTGTCTGTCAGATCCATGGCACAGTCTGAGTCAGCTGAGCCAAAATCCTTGGCTGGCTAATGGCATGGCCTGGGAGGGCTGACCTTGCGTTATTTGCAGAAATTGACCGTTTGAAATGTATCCGGAAATAAATGACCTTTGGATGACCAATAAGAGGAAAGTAACAACTAAAAATGGATATAGTTAATTTTTCACTTGATGGATGCAGTTGCTGGTTTGAGCGGCCATATTTTTTAACATCATAGCTGAATGGCGGCTGTATCATTGTTGAAAAAGCTATGAAAATAGAAATTTCCTATTGGGAATGGGAACCTATTTGACCGTTTCCAATAGCTGCAGGCTGTGGCGTGTAGTTTAGGGTTAGGCTGCAGCGGGTAGATTAGTGTTAGGCTGCGGCGGTTAGATTAGGATTAGGCTGCAGCGTGTAGATTAGGGTTAGGCTGCAGCGGGTAGATTAGGGTTAGGCTGCAGCGTGTAGATTAGGGTTAGGCTGCGGCGGGTAAATTAGGATTAGGCTGCAGCGTGTAGATTAGGGCTAGGCTGCAGCGAGTAGATTAGGGTTAGGCTGCAGCGTGTAGATTAGGGTTAGGGTGCGGCAGGTAGATCAGGGTTAGGCTGCGGCAGGTAGATTAGGGATAGGCTGCAATGTGTAGATTAGGGATAGGCTGCAGCGTGCAGATTAGGGTTAGGCCGCAACAGATAGGTTAGGGATTAGGGGGAAGGTTAGGGTTTGGCTGCTGAGCATGGAGGGTTAAGATTAGGCTGCTGGGCATGGAGGGTTAGGGATAATATGCAGCATGTAGATTAGGGTTAGGCTGCAGAGTGTAGATTAGGGTTAGGCTGCAGTGTGCAGATTAGGGTTTAAGGGGAAGGTTAGGGTTAGGCTGCTGAGCATGGAGGGTTAAGATCAGGCTGCAGGGCATGGAGGGTTAGGGATAGGCTGCAGGGTATGAAGGGTTAGGGTTAGGCTGCAGGAAACCCTGAGAGAGGGTAGGGTTTGGTTAAACTTTCAGCGAACGACTCTTTGTGACTCCAGGATTTACATCTCTGCCACTTTCTAAAATTCAGTTGCAGCACAAAAGTCTTTTGAAATGAAGCTCATCGTACCCGCAAACCACACTCTTTACTTGGTAAAACAAAGGCCACAAATAAAGTTTAGGATCCCATTTCCTTGATAAGTTACAACACAGAAAGGGCTGGGTTTATACATCTGACCATCTTATCAACCTCGGTTTTGACCATTGCGGGATATTGTTCAGGTGCATATACTGCGCGTTACTCTGTCACGATGATACATTGCTGGTTATAGCGCAGTTTCTGTGTTCTGTAGACACAGATCAATTATATAACTGCCTACGGTACAATCTTCACAGCATTTAACAAACATCATGCTCTGTTTTCCAAAGCTCCAGGAGCCAAAACACTTGTTTATCTGAGTCCTACGTGTTCCAGTAAGCTCCAGTTGGATTAGTTGACCAATTAAGGTTAATTCGTGGGCACTTCCGAATAACAGTGAAGGTGTAAAGTACTCTTAAGCTGGGCATGCACTTATCCAATTTGCATCTGATCCAGGCTTCAGTGTGTGTGGTGACTTCAGTGATTTTGCTCATTTTTCAGTGCGTATTTTTAGGTACTGATGAACAGCGCATGCGTAGTATCTTTTTTTACACAAGCTACATAGGATTTAGATAAGGAAAATCCATTTCAAATCCCTGCTTAGTGACATACGTAAGAAAGGGCGTGAAAGACATCTGTACGTGGAAAGTTAAGTGAAAGTGGGTGGAGGGGGACATTTAAATGGCCTAATATGGGCGTGGATAGGAAAGTACACATGTACCATAGTAACTTAAGCACAAATTATACACACATAGGGCCTGATCCAGACCTACGCCGATGCGCTGTTCTTACTAAAGCACTTACTTACCCTGACACTCCCCCTGTGCGGGCGTATGGCCCCTTCCTTACGCCGGCTGAAGGCTACCCTAACTTCAGCCGGCGTAAGGAAGGGGCCATACGCTCGCACAGGAGCGTATGGCTGCTTAGCCCGCCCTCCTACCCTCATTTAACTACCTCCCTACGGCGTTGGTACGGACGCCCGATCCACGATCTGGCGTTGCCATGCGCAGATCGGCTGAAAAGCTGATCTTACGCCCGCCGTCCTAGCGACGGTGGGCGTTGTTCTGGATCACGCCCATAGAGTTAAGGTTGCCCTATGGTTGCAGAAGTCTGCAAAAATCCATAAGCGTGAGGGTGTGTCACGGGTGTTAACTTGCAACTTAGACGCGTATCTTTATGAATCCATGCGTACATTTTTAACACGTAAGTCTGAATACGGTCCAGGATACTGATAGCAGGTGCCGGCCAGAGATTTAGGAAATAAATGTTATACTATAAATTATATATTTATTTGAAAACAAAAAAGCAACATAAATCTACACACATCTGAGCGTTTTACTCGCTAATTATTGCTATAATAGCTCTAAGTTCTTACAGATGGCTATTGTATACGATC
>WWET01000796.1:510605-513105 GCA_011038615.1 Limnodynastes dumerilii | reverse complement strand
TTCACAGTAATGATTGGAAAACCTCACTGCAAGGAACCACTGCAAACAAAAATCAACGGGACACAGCGTGTCTACAAAAGATAGATGATTGTTCATGCAAGGAATCAAAATTAATTTGATAATACTGACATACATGATGAATGAGATACTAATGCAATGAATATACCAGTCGGTTAATAGCCACAAAAGCGTCCAGTGCGAATTAGACCTGGTTATATAGCAGCCAATTAGATTCTAGCTGACATTCTCTAGTCTGTAATGGGAACATGAGAGATAAAATCTCATTGGTTGCTAGGTGCAACATCTCCATTTTACATTTTCCACAGTTTAGTAAATCTAGCCCTATTAGTATAGATGATAAACTATCATTAGCCAGCCTCTGGAAGACTCCAGATTCTCAATGACTTCTTGTCAGCAGTAACACTCTTGTGATCTGTCTAATTCTGTATATAAATGGACAGGGCCTAATGGTGACAGTCACGATCAAGCTAATCATCATTATTCAAGGTCCATGTTGCATTTTGGCAGGAGCTACTACCTAGTGTGATGGGCTTAATGACAATATGTCCCAATACAGTTCTGCGGGATATTCTGGGGTAGACAAAAATAGGATTATGAACTAATAATCCTCAATTCCTAATCCTAAGCGATTATCGCTTCCAGCAGCAGATGGCCAATATACTGGAAGATATTCCCCTAAAGAAAAGTCCGGATATGGGCACCAAACATACATCTCCTGCTGGAAGCAATAATCAATGCAGAAGAGGGAGGGGCTACTGATATTGACATTAGGACCTTGCAATTGATTGGTTGCACAGGCCTTCTGTCAATCTCTACACTGATTGGCCGCACACGCATCCTGTCAATCTCGACAGGAGACCCGTGCAGCTAGCTAATTGGTGGCACCTCCACTTCCTTCCCGTAGATTCCCCTGCTGTCTGATTGTACAATTACCGGCAAGTATAGCTGTAGTGAAAGCCCTACATCTCTGGCAGAATGCACAGCCTTCATTACTTTTTATTACTGCTGTACTTGCCGATAATTATAGAGTGGGACAGATGGGGAAACTCCACCCAGGAGGTGGAGGTACTGGGTCTGATAATTGGAGTTGCCCACACACTTCATGATATCATCCCTTGGGACAATATTTAATTTGGAAATGTTTGTACCTTTGAAGCTAAATTTATTTATTTGAATCCATATGGCACAATTTTCAGAAACATTGGGCTGGATCCAGACTAAAGTAAGTGCTTGAAATGAGTTACTCCTGGGCTAAACCATGTTGATTGCAAGGGAGTCATATTTTATCTGTTGCAAACAGTATTAGAGTTGAGAAGTGATGTTTCCTATCCTAAGTCTAAATAACAGTGTGATAGTAACGCTGGTCAGTATCTGTGTGCAGTAAGCAATTCAAAGATATATCCCTGCATGCAAAGAATACAATTACCTTGACTTCCCCTGCAATCAACATGGTTTAGCCCAGGAGTAAACAGTGGATCTAGACCCATTCTATAAGGGGGATCTTAGGAAGACTAACACCCCTTCCCTCTGACTTTTCCAACAACCGAACAACCCGTTTTTAGGCCTTCCTTTCAGTTGTCACCATGTGCAGCCTGCTACATGAATCCGTCTGGGACAGGCTGGCGTTAATAGGTCCACAAGGGAAGGAAAGTCGTTGTTTGCCTGCCAAGGAACAACACAGCGCTGATTCTAGAAAGGCAGAAAGGCAAAAAACTGAGACAAATCAGGTTAAATCTCACGGCGCAGCTGTCAAATGCTGCAGTGTACCTGTCATGTAAAAGAAACACGTTCAGAAACATCACCCTTGTGGACTCATATGTTATGTTGCCTTTCAAAATGTATCCCCTTGTTTTGGCTGAGCATGAATAGGATTAAGCATCTACTTGGCAGTCAGGGTAAGGATAAACTAAAGAAACTCAGAGAAAGGCTGGCACTGCACTATGAATATAACATGTTAAGGAAACCAGAGATAAAGGATCGGATACAGAACTACAGTCCATTTACATGTTCAAAATGCGTAAGTACTCCGTGTGTGTGTTCTGGGCATGCGTGAAATTTAGGTCACGTGCTACGAACAGTGGATTGAGAGCTGTTTCGACAGAGGAGCGTGACGACACTCAACAGTCCCACCATCGGAAAGGCTTTCAGGACAAAAGCGCAAAACGATCATAAGTCTATGGTGCCTGAAAAAAAGTTTACATTAAACAATACCATCCCTGGTCACTCTTCAGATAACTTGGTGACGGTACAGTAGCGTCCCTGGATCCTCACTCTTTCTAGTAAACGTTAACGTTAAGTCCAGTGACTTAAAGGTAGCCAATCAATGTAACAAAGCAATGAGAAAGGCAAGTCAGATGCTTGGTTGCATAGGGAGAGGAATTAGTAGCAGAAAGAGAGAAGTAGTGATGCCCCTTTATAAATATTGGTACGCCCTCACCTAGAATACCGTGTTCAGTTCTGGAGGCCATATCTCCAGAAA
>WWET01000796.1:472022-491523 GCA_011038615.1 Limnodynastes dumerilii | reverse complement strand
TTTGTTCCTCCTCCACCACCAATTGTTCCTATTGTTCCTATTGTTGACACCTATTGTGGGATTTTTTATTCATTGTGCAATTGTTATATATATTTGTTCCTCCTCCACCACCAATTGTTCCTATTGTTCCTATTGTTGACACCTATTGTGGGATTTTTTATTCATTGTGCAATTGTTATATATATTTGTTCCTCCTCCACCACCAATTGTTCCTATTGTTCCTATTGTTGACACCTATTGTGGGATTTTTTATTCATTGTGCAATTGTTATATATATTTGTTCCTCCTCCACCACCAATTGTTCCTATTGTTCCTATTGTTGACACCTATTGTGGGATTTTTTATTCATTGTGCAATTGTTATATATATTTGTTCCTCCTCCACCACCAATTGTTCCTATTGTTCCTATTGTTGACACCTATTGTGGGATTTTTTATTCATTGTGCAATTGTTATATATATTTGTTCCTCCTCCACCACCAATTGTTCCTATTGTTCCTATTGTTGACACCTATTGTGGGATTTTTTATTCATTGTGCAATTGTTATATATATTTGTTCCTCCTCCACCACCAATTGTTCCTATTGTTCCTATTGTTGACACCTATTGTGGGATTTTTTATTCATTGTACAATTGTTATATATCTTTATATTAATTGTTCCCCTAGAATTATTAGGTTGTCCATACCCCTCCCCCCAATATTTGACCCCATCCTCCTTAGCTGTCCAGCGCCAATACTGACACTTTTTCTTTCATATTGCACACGTAGTTCTGGATCTACCCCAATAACAATACACACACACACAAAACAAGAGGGGGAGAGAACAATACACAGACACAAAACAAGAGGGGGAGAGAACAATACACAGACACAAAACAACAAGGGAGGAGATTGTGTAAAATGATGCATATGGCTATACATAGGGACGCGGCTCTTGCGGTTTGCATGCATCAGGTGTAAATCGCTAGTTCTAAGTAAATTAGTTACGATGGATCATGATCAGTTGCCATCCGTGGTAAGTGTTTAATTAGAAAATTCAACATGATCAGAGCTGTTGAAGGCCCTTTATGTATATTTAACTTAATTGTTTAAACCTACAAGAAGAAAGGTCTTCTATGTTTGCATAGTATTCCCTGTGTACACCAGCATCTAAACTGAGATTAAATTAAATATTTACTCCCTTTATCAGTCCTGCCTTAAGAAACTATGCTAAAACATTTCAAAGAATTTTATATACATGCTATGCTGCTCTAATAGCTTTGAAGCTATCAAAGCTGCCAGAGCATCATAGTGCATAGATATACAGCAGCCGTTATTGCAGGCAGTAATAGACAAGAATCAGCTGTAGCCGCGCTTCACACAGCACGGATTCGGCAGATCCCTGTCTGTACTACTCCCTGCAATAGCCGCTGCTGTATATTTATGTATTATGCTGCTCTGACAGCTGTAAAGTATACCTTCACAGCTGTCAGAGCAGCTTTCTACATAGATATAAAGCAGCAGCAGCAGCTTTGAAGAGTAAGTAGCTTGCTGATTGCTCCCTTAAAATATCGGGAGCTTAATCCCGATTTAAATCATGCTAAAAGATTAAATAATCACCAGAGCATTTCTGGTGCGTTTATTTGGTGTTTGAAAAATTGATCCTGGCCACTAACTACAGAGATTATTTGCCCGATCACATCAGTGTGTGGCCATCTTAAATGTCTTAGATTCCCAGTATTTATACAAACGTTAAATCCCATTGGGAGACTTGAGGCACAAGTTTTGTGTCTTACAACCTTATTATACAATTGTACACTACTGTGCAAAAGGTATAGGACTGGATCCAGAATTAAGTAAGTGCTTGAAATGAGTTACTCCTGGGCTAAACCATGTTGATTGCAGGGGGAGTCAATGTAATTGTATTCTTTGCATGCAGGGATATATCTTTGAATTGCTTACTGCACACAGACACTGACCAGCTTTACTATCACACTGTTATGTAGACTTGGGATAGGAAACATCACCTCTCAACTCTAATACTGTTTGCAACAGATGGGATATGACTCCCCTGCAATCACCATGGTTTAGCCCAGGAGTAACTCATTTCCAGCACTGACTTAAGTCTGGATCCAGCCCTCTGTGTGGATCAGTGATTGTATGGATCGCTGATCTGCACGGAACACTTAAGGTAGCCTTTTGGCTTCGTAAGTGCATCAAAATCCGCATGAGAGAGGAGGCCAAACATTTCCATTACATTTCAAGACGCAGCGTATTTACTATGCACTACCCTCACTCGCTCGTACTTTGGCCATTTTACGCTTGCTGAACCCTACCTTAACTTTACACAGCGTAACTACTGACATACGTATAGGCAACACGCACACACCCGTCTAAGCACGCCCATACTGTATTTAAATGCCTCACCCCGCCTCTGAAGCGTAATTACGGGGGTCTTATGGCTGGCACGGCCCTTCGTTCGTAGTTACGCTGTTGATACGAGGCTGGTACGTAACATCTGCCGCGAGCATGCGCAGTGCATACAAAACAGCGTGTTTACGTCAGCACCTAGCGTGCTTAGTTCTGAATCTACCCCAATGATCCAGCGGGGGATCGTTTCAGCGTCTAACTCTGCACACAACGTTGACATAATTGTTAGCTACATAAACATCGACATCGAAACGAGGCAGTAAATAGCCAGGAGCTTCACTGGTAAATGGTTTAAACATTCTTATACTACTCCGATGCCATTATTATTTCTGGGGAGTGATCTTCTTTTAAGGTGCAGCTGTTTCATATCATGCAATTATTGCCCAGGAGAATCAATTAGAGGATTATGGATCTTAATGAGGTCTTGCCATAAACCTTCCAGATGCTCCGGTCTCCAGATGAATCTCAGCTTTCATTTCTGATATAAAAGTAGTAGAGTCAGTTAGGACATCGGCTCTCAATGCTACGGAGAGAGAACAAATCCTGGAAGCCGTGACGGAAATGCAGGGGCCTCTCTTTTCCTCGGCCTCTCTGGACGCAGAGGTGTGTACGTGACGACCGCAAAATCCCCACATCGCGGGAGCACGGCTGATAATAACTCCAGCATTGTAGGGACAAAAGCACGGTCATTCACAACCTAGTTCTCAATAGCTACAGACTGCGGCGGGTTAATTAGGGTTAGGTGCGGCAGCTGTGATGGGTATAAGGTTAGGGTTAGGTCTTAAGGGGAAGGTTAGCTTTAGACTGCGAGGCATGGAGGGTTAGAGTTAGGCTGAGAGGTATGGAGGGTTAGGATTAGGCTGGGGAGCATGGAGGGTTAGGATTAGGCTGGGGAGCATGGAGGGTTAGGATTAGGCTGGGGGCACGGAGGATTAGGCTATGGGGCATGGAAGTTTAGGGTTAAGCTGCAGGGCATGGAGGGTTAGGATTAGGCTGCAGGGCATGGAGGGTTAGGCTGCAGGGCATGGAGGGTTAGGCTGTGGGGCATGGAGACATAAGGTTAGGGTTAGGGCTTAAAGGGGAAGGTTAGGGTTAGGGCTGAAGAAGGGGAAGGTTGGTGTTTAGCTGCAGGGAAAGGGAGGGTTAGGAAAAGGTTAAGGTTAGGGCTAGGGTTTAAGGGGAGGGTGAAAATTATGCTGCAGGGCATGGAGGGTTAGGGTTAGGCTGAGGGGCATGGAGGGTAAGAGTTAGGCTGCAGGGCATGGAGGGTTAGGCTGTGGGGCATGGAGAGTTAAGATTATACTGTGGGGAATGAAGGGTTAGGGTTAAGCTACAGGGCATGGATGGTTATAGTTAAGCTGCGGGAAACAGAGGGTTAGGAAAGGATTAAGAGTAGAAAACTTACCTTTCAGCGAATGACTCTTTGCATTACTGGCGGTTTCTATAATGGAGTCTGCGGCAATATCCGTCTCCATTCAGCTGTCGTACGATGTTCTGCCATCAAAAAGACCATCGTACAAGCAAACCACATCCATGAGACACAACTCTTCATGAAAAGATACTGCAGGAATCACCCCAAATGTCTTTTTATTATGCCCCTCACTTCTAGAATAATCATAGTGAGAGCTGTAATATTCATATAAAATCTAAATAATATATAAATGTCATTTATGCATTACTGTGAAATTTACATATATTTATTTATAACAACTCTATGATGTTCCCATGTATTGCCATCTGTGGCACTTTACAGCTGTCAGGTTTAGCTCTCGTGTGAGCTGCACTGGAGGTGCGAGAGGTCTTCTTCCTCCTTTGCACAAGTGGATTCAGTCTGGCTGATCAACAAGTTGCCTATAGGGAGATAATGAGGCTCCTTAAGCTTCCATCTGGCCGCTGAGATGAATCACAGCTCTGCCTGGCAGTACAGGAAGCGATCTCTCCCTCGCCAGCAGGAGAAGCAGACACTGTTATCCCTGCAGAATCACGGTCTCTACAGGCAGCCCAGCTCCACACGGCCAGTGCAGCACCAGATGAGAGCATTGGATGAGTGCTTGTGTATTCTCTGCTCTGACAGGGACAGACGTTCTCAGTACTGCCTGAGACTATTTTTTGACAGACAAATGGACGATATTATGGGTGTGGGTCCCCGCTTTGAACGGCCCTTACAGGGCCTTTCTCTCCCAGCCAGTTTCCGAACTGGCTGGGATATCGATTGCTTATGCCTCAATGAGGCATAGCAATCGATCCCCGGAACACCGGGGATGGTGCTCTGATAGGTAAGTAAAAAAAATTACCCTTTCACTAATTCTTACCCTAACCCTCTCCTTCAATGACCCTAACCCTTACCCGCAGCCTGACCCTAACCTTCCCTTTTCTATAGCCTAACCCAAAGACCCCCCTCTTTGCAGCCTGACCCTAACCCTCCCCTTCTATGGCCCTAAACCTAACCCTCCCTTCCTAAGAGCCTAACTCTAACCCCCCCTTAACACTAAAAGTCCCCGGAGTGGTTACTCACCTCTCCATAGCTGTCATCTGTGGTCTGTGGCAAAATGAATGGACGAGTATGCCGATCGACACACTCTTCCATTCATTAAAAAAATATATATAAAATGGCTTCCATTCCAAATATTCTATTTCTATTTCCATTTCTAAAAGCAGCAACGGATATTATAACATCACTAAAAGATCCTGTGGCTCCACACTTGAAGGATCTACCACCTTTAATAAATATGTATAGCCTTATATAAAAAAAAAGAGCAGAGAAAACAGCGCTGGATAAGAGAAACGTTCCTTAGATGTGAATTACCGTCGTCCAGCTTTCCTATCCGATAACAAGTTCAATGTGCTGTCATTTATAGTCGTCTCTTGTCTCCTTTTGGAAATAATTTAGTTCAACTCCATTATTTCTTCTTGTAATCACCCTCAGAATATGATACATTAGAAAAGGATAAAACAGATACAATAATAGTTTTTCACTATTAAAAAAGATTGAAGAAAGATAAAAATAACACAAAGAAACAATAAAATCAACATAAATAGTTGAAACAACCAAAATCTTGTACCAGGGATATCATGGGATATGATGGCCTGTCAAGCCGATGCGTCAATGCTATAACCCAGGCAAAAGAAATGTGATACGTCAGCTGGCACAAGATCTCTGGCAGGGAATGCGTCCACAATCACTATGCCCAACGCGTTTCAATATTGCTTTGAGAAGGGGATACGCCGTCTGCAAAACGTGTCAGAGATTTATTATTGTATCTGATTTCTCTTTTTTCTAATGGAACTTTTTATCAGACAGGAAAGCTGGAAAACCATCTTTTACATTTAAGGAATATTTCCATCCATCTATCGCTGTTTTTTCTGCAGCTTTTTTTAGAAAGCAAAGCCAGGAGAAAGCCGTTTGTCTCAGAACAATGAATATTGTAACTTGTGGATATAAATGGTTCCCAGTATATTAATAAAACCAATGACATACCTCCATCCTGTCCCTATTCTGGAGAAACTGCTCTGTTTTGAAAGCTGCAAAAGGAAATGGACTTATTGGAAAGTGGGTGGAATTTTGCCCAAAATATGGCCACTTGTGGGCGGTGTTTGGTCTGAACAGGACGTGGCTCATACTTTCAAGATTCTAAATGTTGGGAGCTGGGAATTATTTAGAATTCATATTGATGGTTATATCCTAAGATTTTTTCCCTTCTTTTTCAACTGGGGAGATCACAGCTGACTTTGTGCTTTACATATGAATACGCATCCGTGCTACCCAGTCAGGACATAGATTGCAACCCATCTAAGCTTATGAGAAATGAGACTTCCAAAACTTCTAACATAGCGGCTGGGTTGCGATCACAAGGTGGCGCTGTTTGGTGTTATAATGCACAGTATAGACATGCCCTCCCTCTGTGTACCTATCTAGAATTTACAAGGGTCTGAAGTAAGAGGCCCTTACTGTCAGAAATCCATTTGCGGAAGCGGAGGGGTATATGATGCGGTATTAACCTTTCAGTGCTGGTCCCTTTTAAATAATATGGCCAACAAAGGTGCTACAGCAGTTGAGAAGTGGACCCGGCCATGTGGTCTATGCACTTAGTCAACATCCAAAGTTGATGTACATATAGGTTTAAAGGCAATACCAGAATGTGCACAACAAGGGAAAGAAAAGATGCAAGCGTTTGATAGCATCATAGTGCAGCCTTAATCATTTATTGGCTTCTAAATCATTTGCATATGATTCCTATGCTTTACCCGGGTTTGGGTCAGCAGTGAGAATGGCCCTTTTGTGACAGGGCCATTTTCAACCAGCTATTTTCGTTGCAGCTCCGAAATCAATTACTCCTGCCCAGCCAGAGGGAGGGAATCAAAGATCCCCTCAACCTAATCCTTACTCTCCCTTTCCATTACCCTAACCCTCTCTTCCGTGCAGCCTAACCCTAAAACTCTCTTTGCCGCAGCCTAACTCTAAGACTCCCCTCCTCGCAGCCTAACCCTAAAACTCTCTTTTCCGTGGCTTAACTCTAAGACTCCCCTCCTCACAGCCTAACCCTAAAACTCTCTTTTCTGTAGCTTTACTCTAAGACTCCCCTCCTCGCAGCCTAACCCTAAGACTTCCCTTGTAGACTAACCTCCTGTCTGGTGCAGCAGGTGTTCCATCGCGTTCACCAGGGTGCTGTGCCGGGTTTCAGAAAGCCAATAAAGGAGTAATTTTCCCCCCAAAAAAACCATTTGGCATACTTACCCATTTATTATGAAAATCTTCTAATTATTCAGATTTTCGAAATACAGAAAGATGAAAATGAGCTCTTGGCTGTCAGTATTTTGGAAATCCGATTTCATACCGGAGAATGGACCCCACTTTACCCCCAGCCATATAAATATACCACATCATCCTAAGAAACAAACATTAACATTATCCCCAAATTTGAGCTTTTAAAAGCTTATGTAAAATCCTATTTATGTGTCTGCCTTTTATAACGCCATCAAATACTGCAAAATAATATTCCCCTCTTAGAAAAGTTTGAGTAGCTATATGCCACTTATTTCTAATTATATGTATGGGGTTGTGGAGTGCTTCATTCTATTCATTATCTATTATTATTCTTGCTAAGACTCTGCAATACAGTTCTTTCCGCGTAGAACATCCTTTTACCTATTTTGAGCAAAATATACATGTCGACAGGCAGAAGACGTCTCTGTAAATCACAGGGCTCTAGTCTGTATGAAGAAGAGGCCATAAATCAGAAGATACCGTGGTCACAATCCAAAAGATGCTTACTCATATAAGCGTTTTAAATGACCTGTAGTGTTGTGAAGCACACACCATGTAATTTATGTATGACTATATCTCATTGGCTGGCCTGACATTCTCTTGCTCTTCAGGTAGAGGAGAGACAGCCTCTCACATATCAAAGGCCAGCCAGATATGCAAAAATCTATTCCTCTCATTCTACAGATCATCTGTTATCCCCGACACAAAGAGAGCAACTGAAGGGGAGAATATCTTGCATGCAAGGCACCTTGGGAAATGCATATCTCCAGAAATCAGTTTTTTCATTGTATGAACAACAATTTATCATTAAAGACAGAAGAAATGTAACACTTGACATTCCTACAAAGATGTAACTGGGCCCCAAATGTGTGACCAGCCCTAGATATTCTGTGCTCTGAATGCCTGAACACAGATCTGGTTGGACCCCTGTGTGGCTTTCTGAGTTCTGTGAAAATACCCAGCATGCTTTGCTATGTATAAGCTTTGGCTATGCTGTTAGAGCATGACTTTCACAACACATAGAGAGGCACAGGTTGGTCACGTTTACCAGTAATACAGGACTGTAGACCACAGAAACATCTGTACAAAACTCTGCATCCATACAAAATGTAGTATTGCTGCGGCCATCCCATTTTGGACACCGATACCTTTGACAGCTTAATTGTGACCACACTTATATTTCAATCCCGGAACAGGCATAATTTGCCTGATTCACACTTAAGAAGCTTCTGCTTAGTTGCGCATCTGCCCGTACCTAACTCACTTTTATCTGTGAATCAGGTCCAATGCTTATGGATCATTGGACCTTGTTGGATGTTAACCTATTGTTGCTGGTTGAGAAGGGGCCCCCATTACAGATCAAGCATCAGGGCCCCCAAAAATGTAGGTCCGCCACTGCTCAAGTGTTTAACAAATACAATAACCTCAAAGCAGAAACATCGTCATATAAACGTTCTCTTTATGAAGGGAAAAATCCTCCTACACAAAACAGATTTATGAGTCGGAAAGTTCAGAATCTATTTATTCTTTCACTAAATTTCTAAATCCCAAAAAAGTTCAGAGGTTTTTTTTCAGCTTGTTCCTTGTTGTTTGTCGGGGCCTTAATTAATTTTCCACTTCCAAAACTGGCATTGGGTTCCCTGACTTTCTTGGAATACATTGCGGCTTGTTATTTCATGGCACAGATGCCAACTAATAATGAGGCCATTGTTTCTGTGGCAATCTGGGATACTCAGATAGATGATGCCACGGTAGACTTTCCTTGGCATCGTCTAATGCAATTCATGCTATATAAAAAAAGACCCATTTCCTGGTTTTGTCATCATTATGCAGGGTATGATTCATCAAAGTTTGTTTCTTGAGCAAAAGAGGTAGAGACGAGCCTGTTCCCTTTGATAAGTCAGGTGATGATCAGTGGCGTTAAAAGGCTTTGATCCACAGTATCTCTATAAGATGTTCTAGAACATGAACATACAGGGAACATTTTAAGTCATTACAAAGATTGGAAAAATGTAAACAGCAACTATTGATCATAGCTCTTGTCAGCAACATAAGACCTGTTTTTACATGGTAATCATTCAACGGCAATCATTTAATTGTTCCAGCAGTAATTAATGAATCACGTTTATTTTGTGAATTTTACACATTACTATTTTTAAAGGCCAAGCAGAGTCTAAACGTTAATTAGTCCAACTCTCTCTAATTGATTGTTCGCAGAATGAAAAAGGATTAATATCTTCCACGCTAGAATTGTTTGTCATTTTCCGTTCCATAGAAGGTAGAAAAATTGTGCTTGCTGTATCATGGAAAGAGAACCTTGGGGGCGACTTAATTGAAATGTATATCAGTGAAGTCAATACAGAGAATTACCTGATAAACTATTCAGAACATGGGGCCGGATCCAGAACTACGTCCATCTTCCATAGACGGACCTAATTCAATGAACAATAGCTACTGTGCATGCGGTCTTTTAGACCGCATATACGCAATCTACGTATCGAAACGATACGCAGATTACGTACAATAGCTACTACGCCTGCGCAGTAGCTATTGTTCATTGAATTACGTCCGTCTATGGAAGACGGACGTAGTTCTGGATCTACCCCATGGTCTAAAAGAAAGACAAGCAAAATCTATTAAGTACAAGAAAATAAAACCGAATTCATCACCGAAATAGGAAGGAATGCTTTACTGTAATGCTGTGAAACACCATACTCTATAACTGTGGTAGCCGAAAATTTATTAACAGAGTCCGAGCAAACGTGAATGAGCTGAATTTTTGTTGCATGATGTCAAAATATAATAATTATTAATGAAAGTATTAATGAGTCAAACCCATCAGATGCTAGAGTATCACACAGAATAATTTACCCTTGGCTGAGTGAGTTAATTTCCATTTCCTTCATGTACTGTATTTCCTATAATTAATGAACCAGGCATTGGACACTTGCAGAAACAAGCATGTACTAGTCACTGATTTATGGCCACTGAAACACAAACCCAATTAAATGACATCTGTCCCATATTACCAACTGCTCATTGACTGGACCCAAAAGAAAATACATTGCATATAGCTAAACCTCTATAACTCAAGAACTAATATGTGTGATAAAAGCAAATAAACACCTCAACAATTAATATATTTTATTTTTACATTTTGCTGTTTTCTTATTTTACTTTTGACAGCCCAAATGGAATATAGACCCAGAACAGAACAACTATTCCATCCTTTCTTGGAGCCAGATTCACTAGCTGCAGGAAAGGTGAATATGTTGCCACCATAGCAACCAATCAGATTCTAGCTCTCACTTTCTTATTACATACTAGAAAATGTCAGCTAGAATCTGATTGGTTGCTATGGGCAACATCTCCCCATTTGCTTTCCTGCAGCTGAGTAAATCTGGCCCCTGGACTCTTTAGTGTAGGATAGAGTTTTAAAGTAATTATGATTGGTTAGAGAAACAACCTAAAAAAAAAGCAGGAGTAAAGAATGCTTCCAGTTCATTGATTTTAGAAGAATTGTTTACTAATTACTGACCACAATTTAAGCCAACACAGTAGGAATGGTTCTTGTCATGATCTACCAGTCCTCTTAACACTATGTTCAACAGACCATCTACCATTGTTAATATGCAGCCTATGGAAAGTAATGCGCTCTATAGGTGTCATTAGTAGTCACATTTTACAGACCACATTAACCCCCAATTATTTAGATGTACTTTTAGGGCTAGATTTACTAAACTTCTCAAAAGGAAAACATTGAGATGTTGCAACCAATCAGTTTCTAGCTGACATTCTCTAGTGTGTAATAGGAAAATGAAAGCTAGAATCTGATTGGTTGCTATGGGCAACGTCTCCATTTTGAGACGTTTAGTAAATCTAGCCCATAATATAAAAAACAACCCTGCAGAATATTATAGCTTCCACTAATTTTAATTCCTCATACTGTATATCATTCTATTCATGGTCCAGATCCTAACCTCAACAAGTGCATATAACGGACTTCCATTATGGATCTGGATTCACCAGGTGCAGCCTTCCATAAGGCAGTGTTTCCGACAGTGGCATAGTAAGGGGCGAGATGCGTGTAACATGTACGCAAAGGGGGAGGGGGAGGTCTGTTACAGTAATGTCTGTTTCAGCCATTGAGTACTATCCAGATTTTTGCGCTCTCCCCATTTTGCATGGAGACGGTGCAGAGATATTAAGGCAGGGTCCTGCGATTGTGAGGCTGGGTACCCACTGGTGTTTTTCAAAAGATCACACAATCAGAAGATTGTTTCAGCAGATATCTTACCAGAGTGTACTGTCCACAGATGCTCAAAAGATCACAATCTGATCTTTTGGAGCTCCTAATATGCCAGATCAAACATGGAAAGATCTCTGTTGCTTTTTGCAAGGGTGTCCTGTGTCTAGGATGCAATCTGTGGACAATACACATTGGTGAGATATCTGCTGAAATGGTCTTTTGATTGTGTGACTGGAAGATTTGAAAGATTATCTGCTGAGAAGCCCCAATGTGTGTGCCCTGCTTAACTCTCTTAGGAGCAAGGGGCGTGGCTTCTCCTGACACGCATCAGAGGTCACATGGGAATAATAACCCGTAACTTGGTCGATTTTCACAGCTTTTTTCCATTTATTTATTTATTCATTCAAGAAAAACCATGGTTAATGGTTTTCCAAATATTTGAGTTTCTGTCTATGGTTCTTCATGTTTTTATCTTGTTTTCTTCTTGTATTTTTATTGACTGTTTCTAAAACCGAGGTCTCCTGCTGCTTTATTTTAATCTGCTTTTCTAGATACATTCCCAGCCTAATGCCAGGCTATCACCTCCATACCCAGGATCACAGGCTGCCACTTCTGGCCCTTGAGACTATTTTTCTATGCAATAGGTAGTACATGTTTACAATAGTGAGCAACAGTATTAAGTCTTTTTACTAGGATATATTATACAGGGAGGGGAGGGGGGGGGAAATAGAGCGGGGAAAGCAAAGTGGTTGTCATAGAAACATGTACGCAAGCAACGCTGCAAAGAGAGTGAGTCGAGTGACTGGCAAAGAACAAGGACTTGGGGGAGAGGAGGGGACTTTAACCTGTTCCCTTTCAGTTGTCTCGCAGTACGATCAGGTAACGTGACAGGGTATCATTTTACTACAGTCCACTGTGCGTCAAGACTGTGAAGCCCACGATCAGATTGTAGCTGTAAATCTTCATATTAACTAAGCCAGAGCTCAGCCAGATACAAAATCCTACGGCTAAAGCCATAAGTTGCATAAAATCTTATCCTGTACTTAGACCTTTACTGTCCCTTCCATCTAAAGGTGCCATGTGCACATATTGGACAGTATTCACAGTTCAGAAAGCTTTAAGTAGGTGGGATATGCATTTATCCACAACTCACCTAAAGCTCACTCTCTGCCACCTCCCCCTTTTTTTTAGGATACTTAAGAGTGTCTTAAAAAGGAGAATACACACAGAGGACCACATTCAGACTACCAGACCTATAACATATACGTCCAGAGTTTCCCGTTTTTTACTACTGCGCATGTGTAGTAAACTTTTTGCGTAATCTACGTTTCTTTTCCTTACATAGATTGCGTATATGCGGTACGCATGCGCAGTAGTAAAAAACGGGAAACTCCGAACGTCCTGTCCAGACTTTTCTCTACCCCACCTCCCCGCCTCATTCAAATCCCTCCCCCCCCCAACCACTCTACTTAGGAACTCCCAGAGGTTGCCTGGACGGCTCTTTCTTTTTAGGAAACTATTGGCCCGATTCAACTTGCCGGGAAAAAGAGCTTGTAGTGCGCTTTTTTCCATTTATTACGGTAGGAAAAATTCACGTATTTTTATGCGCTTTTTACTTTCTATTACGGTAGGCAAAATTCACAGATTTTTAGGTGCACCTTCATGGAGTGTACATAAAATTCCACAAATAAAAATTCACAAGTCAAGAATAATACTGCAAATAACGCAGGTGTGAAGCTAACTGAATCGTGCCCGATGTGCAGTCTTTAAAGGCATTACATAGATGGCATAAATGACCTACTTAAGAGCCGAAGGTTCTTAAGTGTGAATCCGGTCCATTGTCTTCGATTATGATGCTTATATCCCCGCCTCATTCAAATCCCTCCCCCCCCCAACCACTCTACTTAAGAACTCCCAGAGGTTGCCTGGATGGCTCTTTCTTTTTAGGAAACTATTGGCCCGATTGAACTTGACGGGAAAAAGAGCTTGTAGTGCGCTTTTTCCCATTTATTACGGTAGGAAAAATTCATGTATTTTTATGCGCTTTTTCCTGTCTATTACGGTATTCAAAATTCACAGATTTTTAGGTGCACCTTCATGGAGTGTTCATAAAATTCCACAAATAAATATTCACAAGTCAAGAATAATACTGCAAATAACGCAGGTGTGAAGCTAACTGAATCGTGCCCAATATGCAGTCTTTAAAGGCATTACATAGATGGCATAAATGACCTACTTAAGAGCCGGAGGTTCTTAAGTGTGAATCCGGTCCATTGTCTTCGATTATGATGCTTATAGCGGAAAACCACACAATCCGCCATGTCATAAGGCTTAAGCTCACCTCTGAAATAGCCTCAAAGATCGGAGGATCACACTGAGACGACCACAACCCATTTGATACCTAGGGAGGAATGTGGAAAGCTCCTTACTGGACTGGCGAAGTCTTACATCACACATAGGCAGTATTAGAAACTCCAGATGTTGTAAAACTACAAGTCCCATCATGTTCTAACAGCCTAAACATAGATGATACATCAGGGCTGCTGACTTTCTATTTCTTCCCTACGGGAAGATGCTGGTATGGCTTGCTGATTTATGCAAATCATGTCCTGAAGCCCCGCCCTATCCACCAATGACAAAGCATTACCAGGAATAGAAGCATCATCAAGTCCTGCCCGGTCCCTACACTAGGAATAGTAGTGTTGATAGACAGAAGGGCGGGACTTGAGGCTGTGGTTTGCATTAAATCACAGCCTCAAGTCCATTGCCGGCTCTCCTGGTATAGTGGGAGTCAGCAACCCTGTGATACATGGAAAAGCATGCTGGGGCTTGTCATTTTTACAACACCTGAAAGTTGTCTGTGCCTGTTGTGCTTTTAAAGCACTTTTGTGCAAAGTGTGTGTGAAAGTTGCTAGATGAAGGTGACTCAAAGACAAGACTGGTCAAATATAATACCAAATAGCGCTGGCCATACACTGTATGATAATCTACAAGATCAAGATTATCAGCAACATTGTCAGATAACAGCCCCATGTTTGGCTGGCCTTGGTCTTAATGGACTGTTCGGCAACACCACTGTTCTGACAGGCCTCCATAAACACCTAACTCAATGAATAATTCCTACTGACCGATCCTAGTACAACATTCTTTGATGATATAGTTGCCTGTTGGTAACCAAATAGTAAGGGGCAAAAGAGAGCACTGGTAACTACTATTCACTGTCAGAGTGGCCCTTGGTCATCTATCTACTGTCAGTAGAAATGGCATAATGAAACTTTCACGACAATACATTCAATAGCAGTCAGGGGAGGATTAGCCGTAGAACTTAGAGGGAATTTTCCCGGTGGGCCGGTGGTCCCTGGAGGCCACTCAGCAGCTCCTTTTTAATTTGCGGAAACCTAGGATGTTGACTGTCATGGGTGGTGGTTGCTAAAATGATGTATGTATAGAACTGAGATCATTAGGATGTTGTGTGTATTGGGTGGTGGTCACTAGGATGCTGTATGTATTGGGTAGAGGTTACTGCAGTGACTACCTGCATAGCATAGAGGTCACTACAAATCTCTTTATTGGAAAGTGAAATACTTGTCAGTAGGTTCTTTATTCTGTACTATTACAGTATACATATTTTCTGGACCCCACCAATAGTTGATCCAAACGTGGCCTCTTGCAGATTTTTTTTTTCCAAGGCCACTTTAGTTCCCAATCTTCCCCTGACAGCAGTTATAAAGATATTCATATCCTTTTTCCCTATGAAGACTTCACAAAAGCCACCAAGAATTCTGGCAACAGAATAATAACTCTTGAAAGCATTCCAAATACTACTTCTGTGCTGCGTATAGGTTAATGTATATGATAACATAATAAAGAAGGGAAGAACAGAAGTCGGGTCGATTATAAATAAAAGCAGAAAGCAGATTCAGTGTTTTGTAGGTGCTGAAGCAGCCAGGGACGGTAATTGTTCTGTCCTCGTCAGCTTTTGAATGAGAGCTTTTAGCCTTGCTTGAAGGCCAACGCTCGAAGCCTTTCAAAGGCTGATTCAAGGCCAGATTCTGGATGCACGATAGAGGCTGTGTGGGCAGATATCACATGATTATAGTTTGCATACAATTTCAATAGATTCTACAGCAACAAATACTCATGGAGAAAAATTTGGGGGGAAAAGCAGAGGGGGTGGGGAGGCACATATGGTCCTAGACAATTTATATAGCACTATAAGGGTGTATATGTACAGGGAAATATTGGCTGCTTCAATGTTATACTGCAATTTAGATTTGAGCTATGACAGGGTTTACACCTCATTATTAAGATGGTGTTCTAATTAGCATTTACCCTGGCTTTTGACCCAGTGTGTATAAGCCAGCAAGTCTAAATTTGTGCCAAATGGCCAATAAAAAGTTGACTCTTAAGCAGGCTACAGACTATACCAGTGTTCTTAACATGTGCGGGGTGCCGCGAGTCAAGGCCAGTCAGAGCGCGGAAGCTGCTGCGAAAACAGCTGTGCTACACTACAGCATAGCACAACTTCTCTCCTGTACGCTGAAAGGGGTTGGACTTAAAGAGGGGTTTCAGGGAGAGGATGCACTTCTTTTTCTGCAGCTTCTCTGTGAGTCCAGGGCCTGTCAGCGCATGGATATTGCAGGGAGATAAGCTGTGCTACACTGTCAATGTAAGTCAACCTCTCTCTCTCTGCAGATCCTTGTAGCTTTCCGTCGATGGGTGTCCTTTTTGGCTGTCTCTATTTCAAATGGCAGCCATTTCAGATTTTTTTTTTATGAATGGGTTGAGTATGTGATCGGCATACTTACCCATTCCTTTTTCGGAAGCGCCAGACCACAGAAGAGGTGAGTAACCTCTCTGGGGACTTTTAGGCTTAGGGGGAAGGTTAGGGCTAGGCTCTGGGGAAGGGAGGGTTAGGGTTAGACCCATGGAAGGGGAGGGTTAGGGATAGCATCAGGCTGCAGAGAAGGGGGGGTTAGGGTAAAGATTAAGAAGAGGGTTGGGGATAGAATCATTACTTACCTTTCGGAGCGCTGCCTCTTCTAGGCAGAAGCAATCGTTTTCCCAGCCAATTCGAAACTGACTGGGAGCGAGCGGCCCTATCGAAATAGAGCCACTCGCAAAGGGGACCTACACCCCTATCCGGGATGACAGGAGAGAGGCTGAGCTGCACTGAAGACATGACCTCTCACCTTTGCTTGGCACAGCCTCTCTCCCATTTATTGCTTTACATGCCAGCGTGCCAGCCTGGCAAAAGAAACCAGAATTAAAGCAAGAAATAGGCAATTTATTTGATAACTTCTAGGCAATACTATTTATGGACCTTCTCCCTTATTCACTTATTTTGACCCAACTATAAGAAAAATGGTCTGCTCAGTAATCATTTCGCCCTAACAGTGCCTTGAACTGAGAAAGTATTGAATGGACTATACAATAATCTGTCCGATCAGTCAGATATTGCCTGATTATCGCGTTGTGTATGAAATGGACCAATTAGTTTGACTATACTGGCCCGAACGCTCAGGATTCACCTGCTATCTGATCGTCGCTGGGCCAATCCTATTAGGATCATGCAGGACACTGAGGAGATCATTGGTAGCGTGTTCCTAGCTATTGGAGCCTTATGTCTGGAGTTGTGGACTTGTAGAGAATGTGTACAGCTTTAATGCTCTGGGCTTATGGCTGCCAAAAGACACCACAACTTGCCCTGACAATTGTCTACACAGACAGGAGGTGCCTGTCTCCGGGGTGGTATTGCAACTTTTACTCCACAACCTCAGCAACCCTTATTTTAAAGTAAATGAAGGAGACCTCTGCTGTGTCGCATCGTCAGGAATTAATTACAAAAAAAAAATCCTCACACGCCAATAGGAATACAATGTTCCGGCGGTAAGTCCATTGGGCTATTTTCTTTGAACTGTGAAATAATTCTTTCTTTTTTTTTTTGCTGCAAAGTCAGATCTGATTGAGTTGTTGACATTTGTCCGCATTGCACTGGGCACTCGCGAATGCTTTTATGTTAGCTGCCTTTGGATATTTATGTTCCAGTTGGGAAACGAGAACCGCTGGCTGGCTGGAGAGACGGCAGAGTGGCTGTAACCAATGATCTGTTAATATGCTTTGTCCAACACCAGAATAATTCTCGCTAAGGGGCTTTAGCGTTCTGTTCTTCAGAGGGAAAAACAATGAGGCACAAAAACATTTATCTGTGTGCAAGACAATAGACGGGGTTCAATTGCCCTATAGTACCAAAAGCCAACATGTTTCTCTCAATTTAGCAATTGGATTATTATTATCTAGCATTAGAAATCTCATATGCTGCCAGCAAGTCCATATAACAATGGACAGGGTCCAGGATATAAGAGGAAATCAGGAGGAAAGTTACACCTGAGTAAATCTATGTTGAACTGCAGGGGAAGCAAATTACATTTCCCAGCCAAGTCTAAATAACAGTGTAATAGTGAAGCTGGTCAGTGTCTGTGTGCAATAAGCAAAAGCAAAGTAATCCCCCTGCAAGCAAATGATATTGGGGCAGATCCAGAACTACGCATTTCCGCGAATTTACGTGTGGCGGAGACGTAAATTCGCAGATTTGAACGCACTGCGCATGCGCACCACTGAAAATACGGACATTCACGTAGCGTATTTTAGAACGTATGGGTGATTCACATATGTCACACGTTAATACTTACGTGTGGGCGTGACAAATTTACGTTAGTGAACAATACGTGCGTTTTACGTGAAGTAGGCGGGGAGTGGTATTTAAAGTGTACAGTATGGGCGTGCTAAGCTGCGTACGTTCGCGTAGTCAGTACGTCCGTTAGCGGACGTATGCTGTTCCGTTCCGGAAAAGTTAAGGTAGGGTTTGGGTCGCGTAATTTGACAAAATACGTCCGTGCAAGGGGTGTGCCGTGGGGAGTGTAGCGAATTTACGTGTATGAAGCTACGCACCGCGAATATACGTACGCACACACGTAGTTCTGGATCTACCCCAATATGATCTTGGCTCCCCTTGAAATTCATCATGTACTTGCTCAGGTGTAACTTTCTCAGGACCGGATTCACACTTGCCCTTAAAGACCGCACAGAGGGCGGGGCCTGAGTCTAAATGGGTGGGGCTAGGCAGAGTCAGCTGGGACTGAGGGTGGAGTTAAGGGGGGACCGCTGCATGATAGAGGCTGACAGCTTAAAACAGCGCTCAGCCCTCCATGTTTGAGTGCTAAGTGCTACAGCGCTATACAAACATACCCTCATACATGGAGCTGTTTTAAGCGGTCAGCCTCTGACTGCTTGCTTACAGTGCAGGGGTTGTGGCTGCTACAGACCCCCTTCTCCTCTGGGCCCTGTAGCAGACGTAGCTTTTGCACCCTCTGTAGTTATAGCCCTGCATAAAGATTTCTCTCTCTAGTCTATTATAACAGATAAAAACCTTTACTATTTTGTTCATAACAGCAGGAAACAATGCAATTTAGCTAGACTTTTACCTGCACTCAATAACTAATCATTGACAGTATCAGTCACTTGCTCTGACCAGTATTCATCCGAGTGGTACAATAAGTCTTTTACAGCCATGAAATGAGCGTGTTATCAATATTTCTTAGTAACATCGCGTCTAGCTTCGCTGCTCAGGATCGAAACCTCACTAAGATGCGCTGATAGGAAACCGATCGGTCACCAGGCTTGTCTACATTAAGGGAACACTGATTCGCAAAGCATGCTGGGTTAAGTCTAAAGCATGAATGAGAAGAAGCTGTGGCCACAACTACTTCCAGCATCCTGGCTGAGGATGATGAGAGTTTACCTGTAGATAATATGAAGGCTGCCTTCTTGAACACTGAAGTGGAGGGGAAAGGGGCCGTTCACAAGAAGAAGAAGAGGGATTAGATGCAGTAGTAAAATATACGAGTAGTACAGATCAAACATTGGGCTGGATCCAGACATTGGGCCGGATCCAGAACTACGTGTGTCGTACGTTTATTCGCGGAGCGTATTTTCGTGCACGTAAGTTCGCTACACTCCCCTCGGCACACCCCTTGCACGGACGTATTTTGTCAAGATACGCTTCCCAAACCCTACCT
>WWET01000796.1:450430-462063 GCA_011038615.1 Limnodynastes dumerilii | reverse complement strand
GCGAGGGGAGTGCATCGAGGGTGTACAGAGGGGAGTGCATCGAGGGTGTACAGAGGGGAGTGCATCGAGGGTGTACAGAGGGGAGTGCATTGAGGGTGTGCCGAGGGGAGTGCATCGAAGGTGTGCCGAGGGGAGTGCATTGAAGGTGTGCCGAGGGGAGTGCATTGAAGGTGTGCCGAGGGGAGTGCATTGAAGGTGTGCCGAGGGGAGTGCATTGAAGGTGTGCCGAGGGGAGTGCATTGAAGGAGTGCCGAGGGGAGTGCATTGAAGGGACGCTAGCATAAGAACGCAGCGTAGTAAAAGCGTAGCTCTGGATCTGGCCCGAAGTGCAGTTGCAGATAAGTGAATACTTACGGCCTCCGTGTGATTCACAATAAGGAAAAACATGGGCACTTATATCTACACACTTGCAGAACCGTCCGTGCTTAGTGTGGTTAACTGGCTTCTTTACTATCTCTGAATCCCTCTTACGGATCTCGTCCATGCGTGTATTTAGGTACGTTCGCACTCTTAAGTGTGAGTCAGGTCCGGTGAGGGGGCCGCCTCCATGCGCAGAATGTAGGAACGCAGGATCGGGAGGCCGGTGTTCTGTACAGTGTTTTTTATGTACTGCACACAAATATAGGCTATTTACGTACCTATCACGGAAGCCTAATGTTATAGGACCGGATTCTCGACTACGTGTTTTTCAAGTAGCGTGCCGATTTCTAAGTGCTGCACTAATGTGCACGCGTAGTAAATATCTACCTAGCGCTTCGTTACGTAGATTGCGTAAATGAGGTCTTTTAAGACCACATGTACACCATCTACATAACAAAACGCTACGTAGATAGCGTAAAATATTTATTACGCGTGCGCATTGACGCAACACTTAGAACTCGGCACTTGAAAAACACGTGGTTGAGAATCCAGTCCATAATGTCTGGATCTGCCCCACAGACCATATTTCCCGATAAGCAACAATAAGAGCTTCTTTCTCTGTCCTCCTAGGACAGAAGGGAAATACAATAAGACATTAAGATGCACAAAGTGTGAAAGCAGAAGTAGCTGTCACATGATTAAACCTTAAGACATCCCATAGGGACGTATAAAGCGCTCGGCAGCTTCCGTAATAACAGTAATCAGCGCACTTCAACCTGATTCTCGTCTACGCACCAAATTGTACGGCTCAGAACGTGCAGTGCTGGGACAATGCCCCTTCTCGCAATCCTAGCTATAACCCATTGTGCCTATAGGTAATCTCATCCCTATAACAGCTGATGGGAGCAAACAGAAGGAGTCCTGTCTTTTATCTTTAAACATGAGAGTTGTTATCTGCAAGGTATGAGATCATAAAAGGCAATTGAACACAGCTGGTGTCTGGCAGAATTGCAAGAAAAAGCTTTATGGTACAAATGAATAAGAGCACAGCCTCATGTATCAAGCTCCACAGCAGTCATTATTTCTCTCTTCTACTTTTGCTTTATGGGAAGATAAAATCCCCACTTCCCTCTGGAACTAAATGTGCCGAAGATTCACAGCCTAACAACAAGTGAGATGAAGAAAATACAGCAGACACTTGTCTTGGTATCACTGAACAAGACGCATTGCTGCCCATTATCACCGGGGAGATGCCCTGTCTTCAGAGAGTAATGTCTTTATACCTAATGAGTAGACTCCAGGAGCTATATAGGGATCAATTTCCTTTTCAAAGATACAAATAGGCATCCAAGATAAAACCTATGGCGGACATCCCTCATGTCCGACATTAACACGAAGCAGAGATTCAGCTCCGGACGCTACAGCGACGATGACACCGAACCACAGCCGCCACGACCATAACTAATTACACAGCGTCAGCGGACTTAAGACAATGCTAAAGTCTGTACGTGTGAAGGGAGAATACTCCTTCTGCACATACAGGACTTCCATACGCAGGACACTAAGGACCTGATTCACACTTAAGAACACGATAGGTTCCTAAATATACACAACTAATAGCAATGAAACTCCTCAGCACGCCCCCGGTTTTCAGGTTCTTATGTGACTTACGAGTGCCATAGGGCTCCCTTACCTGTAGGTTCGCATTTGAACGCATACGGCGTCTACTTAGGAACTTACCTGCATAACTGCCCCTTCATTTGTAAATGCCTCTCTCCACCCAAACCTTCGCATCTGCCTAGTTCTGCATGGAACGCCCATTTTTGCGTGTTACTACAAACCTAGAGATTTTAAGTTCGTAACGTATAAGCACGGAATCTGCGACCTTATGTGCAACGCAAAATAGTGTATAAAAGTTACTACGCATGCGCAGCGCATCCGTTCTTAAATATACGCACCTAAAAATATAAGAATTCTTAAGTGTGAATCAGGTCCTAAGTTATTATCTGGTGCCTAAAGAAGGATTGTACGTAAAGGATTCACCAAGCCCTTACTGTATGATTGGCATACCCCACCCCTGCCCACCTTCCATACTAGCTGCACGCATGGCAGGTCATCCTAACCCACCGTCACAAAGACTTCAGACACGGAAGTCTGAATCATGAGTAACCGTCGTCTAACCTATGCGACATACCGAAATGTGGGCGTTTTCCACACAGAGAGTGCAGAAATCGCCCCACTGCGCAATTCTTGATCCAGTTCAGTAACAATTTCTGGTATAAAACAACATAAAGTCATAAAAAAAAAGTATATAAAAAAATTTCTATAGAATTTCTTACCTTGTCCCTTACCTTATGTTGTCTGCAAGTAAGTATAAACATGCAGACAAGACAATCGCACATAAGGGCTAAATCCAGCCCTTATTGTACGATTTACATAGAAAGCCCACTGTGCGTATAAACTACGCATAGAGGTCAGTCACGCCCCATGTAGAAAGGTCTGGACACATGGAAACCAGTTCCGATCGCTTGGGACTTCTGTGTGTAACCGCGGTGTGCTTGTATCAGGTGATTTACGCATCCAGCGTGCATAAGTCACCTGTTATTCTTAAGCTGGGTACACACTGACAAAATAAAACGATCCTTCAATAATAAAAAGATAAACTCCCATTTATCTAACCATTCTGCAGCTGTACACACTGGAACCATTCACGCTGGATCGTTCCCAGAAGCCCTTTCTGCTAAATAGACGCACATTCAAAACCACAGATCGTTCATCGTTGATCTGTGATTTTTAGGAGCTGCTAAAGATCTAACGATGCAGGACAGATTCTGACAATTCACTGCATCGTTTTTGATAGTACACACTCAAACGATTTGAGAGGTATCTAACGATTATCATATGATTTAAAGGATAATCGTCAGATATCTCTCCATTGTGTACTCAGCTTTAGTCCTGGATCGGGCCCCATGTCCCTTTAAACCTTACCCTTGCACGTCACACCCCTCAGAAGGCACATGACAGTGTGCTATCCACGTCTAAGCATGCACAGAGAAACATCACATCAGCTGGCATACACTCACCTCTGGATCGCGGCCACTGTGCATGGTTGATATAATGCAGGTGTATTGATCTGCACCTGTGTAACCACTAGTCATAACAATACGTTATGATATCGCTTCTGGGTCACGTCTAAACCTTCCATTATTTGCGTGGGGCTTTTACGAAAAAGGACAGGTTTTGCGTACGAGTCTGGATCGGCCCTTAATGTGTGACTGTGTTTCTTTTAATTAGGGACGAATGCGCCAAGCTTTGTTACGGCAATGTGTCAAGTTTTTTTCGTAAGGTAAACTTCCTGAAACAGCATGAAGCGTATGCCTGTAGCTAAATAAGAGCCTACTCAGCCCTCGCTGGGGGTTTCACCATCTGCAGCAATGGAATCTGCCCTCTATTTCTTTTTTGGCACTTGGTGAAGCTTCTGCTACACCCTTCACAGTCTGCTGATTTTTGGTTATGATTTCTGTAACCGGAAATCGTACGGCATATTACCCACTACAGTGACAGAAAGGATCAGGCTTTAACGGGTGTTTCTTGTGCTCGTGTTTACAAGCAAATTGTTATGGGGTGAGGATCATTTTATGGATGCTGCCTGTTCTATTCACTCATGTTCAGAGCAAACAGAGAATGACAAATGTGTCCAATACAACAGAATATCTACATACACTCTTTACAAAAGAGCAGCAGTATAAGGATACAGAGACACATATATGCAGGATATGATGTTATGCTGGGCACAAGCTAAAGGTTTTCTATCAGTCTGATATGAGATTAATAGAAACGATCATTGTGACGAATCCTCCGTACACACTATGCACCATTTACCGGGACATCTGTGATTTTCTGCTCCCATAATCCTCTGCTCCAACAAAACTGAGCATCAGATCTTCAAAGGATATACTAAAGTAATGCTCAGATTCCCGGTTACAGGACCTCTCCTGGGCTGCACCCACTCTCTGGAATATCCTTCCTTACCCACTAAGATTATCCTCTACTCTCCGTTGACCAGATTCACACCTACGAAGCAGTCGCTTCTTAGGTGCATATCTTTAGTAAAGGACCATCTACACCTTTGTAGTAAGTCATTTACGCAATCTACATACCAGTTCGGTACGTAGGTCTTTAAAGACCGCACAGAGTATTCTCCTCAATGCTGCTACTAACACTGCTGTGTGACTGACCATACACAGCACTGAGCACTGTTACCATACACCCTGTCTCTCCATAGTAATATCCCCTCAGTCCTGGTAGTAACACTGCTGTGTGACTGATCATACAGAGCACTGGACTCTTTTACTGTACAACCTGGCTGCTCCATTGTGTGATATACAGCTCTTGCCCTTATGTATCAATCCCCAATATCCTATAGAGTATAAGCTTGCGAGCAGAGCCCTTGTGCCTGTTCCCATCCAGTCATGTTATAATGATTGTTAAAATGGTAAAGTGCTACCTAATATGATGGTGCTGTATACAAACCTGTTAATTAATATATAAATGTAAACATTCACCCTCACAGAGGCAGCCCTAATGCAGAAAATCATAGCAAAGAAGGTCAGGACAACATACACAATCGAAGATTTTAGCAGACATCCGAACAGTTGATTGGGAAAATATGCTGCTTCCAAAAATCCAATAATTTTGCTGCGTCGTTGTACAGGACACACTGTTAAGATGTCGTTTAAAAATGTCATATATCATAGACATATAAAAAAAAAAACCTCCAAGGCATACCCAGCTTTGTTGTGCTTAAGTTTGTATCAAAGCTCCACCTACTATTTATTAAAGCTCCACCCCTTTATTACAATTATCTCCCAATGATCTTCTTTTTTTTTGTTTATTACAGGTCTTTAATTGGCCGGTGAATAAATAATCCTTAGTCTTTGTGTGTTAGGGAGCTACATTCTAAGCTCCCTACCACACAAAGACTAAGGATTATTTATTCACCGGCCAATTAACCTACCAGTATGGTTCTGGTGTGTTGGAGGAAACCCACACAGACACAGGGAGAACATACAAACCCCACACAAATAAGGCCTAGTCCAGGAATCAAACTCATGAGCTCAGCAGTGTAAGACACAGGTGCTACTGACTGAGCCACCGTGCATTATTTTATAATACCACTGGGCAGCTCAGTATAATTGATTTCATTATATAAGACACCAGATACAATGGGCCAGATCCTGAGCTAAGTACGCTGGCATATTTACGGTAGCTGATGACGTCAAATCGGCTTTTTGCATTTACCGTGCATACGCACGGCAAATGTTACGCCACATAACGCTGAACGTACGTATCATCAGCATAAATACGAACAAAGGTGAGGGGGCATCAATACGACACCCGTAATAGTGCTTTGTAGGTGGAGGGAGACCTTTAAATTGGACAGTATGGGCCGGGTTAGGCCATCACATGCGTAAATCCATTCCGTACGTCAGTACTTACGCTATTAAAAGTTAAGGTAGGGTTTGGGCAGCGTAAAATGGCCAAAGTATGTACGAACAAGGGGAGTGTATAGTAATTTTGCAAGCGTAAATATGCAACGCGTTCTAACATAACTAGCCCGTAGGTCTGGATTTACCCAAATGGGGTAGATCCAAAACTACGTGTGCCGTATGTTTATTCGTGGAGCGTATTTTCGGGCGCGTAAATTCGTTACACTCCCCTCGGCACACCCCTTGCACGGACGTATTTTGTCAAGATACGCTTCCCAAACCCTACCTTTACTTTGTCCAACGTAACCGCTGTCATACGCACGCGTACGTATGGGCTGAACGAATTTACGCAGCTAAGCACGCCCATACTGTACACTTTAAATACCACCCCCCGCCTACTTCACGTATTTCACACGTATTTTCGAGTAACGTAAATTAGGCACGCCCACACGTAAGTATTTACGTGACATATACGTGAATGGCCCATACGTTCACAATTACAATTACGCTACGTGAATGTGCGTATTTTCTATGGTGCGCATGCGCAGTGCGTTCTAAACAGCGATTTTACGTCTCCGCCCCGCGTAAAATCGCTTTGAAGCGTAGTTCTGGATCAGGCCCAATGTGTATAACACTGTATGTCTATCACCAAACAGAAGATTTCTACTCTTCTCTTAACTAGTGGCTAATAACTAAGAAACCATTGGAGAGTCTCTGGTTGATTTTAATTAGGATTGCCAGTTTGCTGCTTTGATAAGAAGTGCTTATGAAAAATTCAGGTTGGCATTAATTAGAGTATGACCCTGTGGTATTGCTTCTTTGAAGGTCTTTATTCAAATCCTGACAACATGGAATCGTTAATTCTGACAGAACTAAATAAAGAGAAAAAAAAAAAAAAATTCATTTGACTGCAGATTGTTTAGGTGGTTGACCAATAGCAGCAAGGCCACAATAATGTGATTGGCTGCGGCTTACACACTTTACCTGGAGAATTTTGGAATCTTCAGAGGTGCAAAGCAGACATCCGATTGGCTGCTATAAGGTACAGAAAAAAGTCATTACAACAGGGCTGTCGACTCTCCCGGAATATCTTGGAGACTCCCGAAATTCTCCCGCAAGTCCCTCTCATTACTGCAATCCCTAGGGATTGGGCAGGACTTGACTTTACATCATCAAGCCCCACCTGCCGCCAGAAACACTAGGGATAGCAGTAGTGCTGGATAGGGGGTGGGGTACAAATCGTGTCATTAAACCCCGCCCATACGCCAGCCTCTCTGACATCTCCTGGAGGGGAGAAGTGAAAATGTTGGCAGCCCTGCATGACAGATAACGTCATATTGGGTCTGATCCAGGCCTGTATGCACAGCCTGCACATAAAAAGAGGCAAATGAAAACACAGCATGCATGCAGCAAAACCAGGCCGAAGGTACATTTATTTTTTTGTCTCCCTTGTGCGTTGTGTATTGATTATTTTACTGTGCGACGCTGCAGACACTGTTTGGCGCCTTTTCAATAAATATAGAAATACAATAATAATAATGATAATAATAATAATAATAATAATAATAATAATAAATTAATATGCAGCTATGGATCAGTTGGAAAAAGCATCAGTTTGCGTTCGGACACATAACAGTCAAGAGTGATGTAGATACATTCCCTTCCCCAGCGATATGTTTTGTGTGACAGTTCAATCGTTCCAATAATATTGGGCTTGATTCAGATCTCCGCCGTCACTCGACCTCTGCGACCTGCTTGCGGTAGTTGGGTTTCTGGAGAGAATTGTGCATATCGCGATGGATCTCCTAGCGTTCAGAACTCAGTTCCACAGGGGCCTTCCTGTACAACCCATACAGCAGTCTTGTGATCAGAAGGTAACGTAACACAATGGCCCCATATAGGCTGTGAAGTGTCAGCCACCAGCTTCCTGGGGCCAGATTTGCTAAACTGCGGAAAAGGAAAAAATGGAGATGTTGACCACGGCAACCAATCACATTCTAGCTGACATTTTCTAGTATATAATAAGACAGTGAGAGCTAGAATCTGATTGGCTGCTATGGGCAACATCTCCATATAATTTTCTTTTCTGCAGCTTAGTAAATCTGGCCCCTGGACCTAGACGAGCGCTGTGGTTGGCTCAACTGATTTGCTGTAAACTGCGCGTACTGGCGCTTGACTTTGGCCATGGATTGGGCTCAATTTCTTAAGCGCACTTACTGTACAGTGCCAATGGCACCTTGATGTACATCCACCCCATCTGCATGGAGAGCCCTTTGAATGGTGATCGAAGCAGTGCAGTTTTTTGGGGGTCTGGGTCCCCATGGGGCCCCATGCACATTTGTTCTCGGCATACGCGGTGCAGAGGCAAAACGAAGGCGCTATCGAGCGTACGTTCCAGTCTAGATCAGCATCATTGCGCCTTTAGAATTGCTCTGTCACAGAACCAATTAAGGATCTACAGAATCTATTAGTAAACGTTATCATTGGTGGAGCTCATCCAGCTCTTCAGTTACACTCTCTCATCAGGCACCAGAGGTTAAAGAGATTTCACAACACAATAGAAGCCGGTGACTAATAGCATTCAGAGAGAGCATAAATCACATTGCAAAATGAGTAAAGGTGCAGTATGCTGCTAGTTTATCAGCTGAGTGAACAATAAATGGTAAGATAGCTAATGACAAAATCTATGTTATGATGCCTTTACAGAGGAGGAATACTGCGGCAGCATTAAAAACTGCCTGCAATGCAATACAAAGTAATATTAATAGCAAAATAAAAAATAAATAAGCATAGTTTCTATTTTTAATATACATCTAAAAGCGCATATTGTGTGATGGTGTCTCAGTGCAGCTTTCCTCACTCTTTTGCATTTCAAAGACTCTTCCAATAAAGCCACCTATGGAGATTAGGAACCTGGTACATATTGTAAGACCTGCATCCAAAAGGCAGAGAAGAGGAATTGTATCGTCAAAACGAAAGAACATGGACATTATGAGGGATAAAGCTACCACACTGGGAAATGGTAATGCAAATATCTGTATGCTTTGCATTCATAGAGACAGGAATAAAATGTCAAAGTTTGTCACTAGAGAAGTGAAAAACTGCTGTCTCGTGTACATAGGTTCAACATACAAAATGGCTGCCACCGCTGTACCATAGCAACGTTGCTGTTTCTCAGTTAATACACAGCTTACCCGTTGTACAACAAAATGGCTTCCACTATTGTGCCATAGTAAAATACTGGTTGAAGCAAAAAAGATATGAGATTCCAGAGAGAGAGACAAATATGCAAATACAGGGTATGTCAGGGAGATCACGGAGGGAAGAGCTAGAGGCCGGCACAGGGCGGGGCTTAATGATACGATTTATGCAAAGCATGCATTTAGGCCCTTCCCCTTCCTGGTACTACCTTTATTCACAGTGTTCCAGGGGTGGATGGGGCATCAAGTCCCGCCCATCCCTAATAACACTAGGGAATACTATTATGAGAGGCCCACCTGCCTCTCATGCGGGAGATTTGTCGGCTCTACCGGGATACCAGGAGAACAGCCTGAATTTCGGGAGTCTCCCGGATATTCCGGGAGAGTCAGCAATCCTGGGTTTAAATGTCCTCTATACACATGCACATTAAGAACAGACAGGGTACTTATGCACTTGGCATGTCTATGTACCCTGACATTCTTACATCCCTTCTGGGCCATTCCATTACATAGCACAGGGCCAGATGCATAAATGGAGCCATAAAAGCCCACATTTCAAGAGATATAGGCTACGTACATGGGCCAGATCCTGTAATCCATTTGACAATATTGGATGCGCAAGCAAATTATTCTTAGTCATCCACTAGCATTGGACTGCACTATCCAGGTATTTGAGCGTTCACTTTGTAACCACTCCCACTGGTATGTACGTATATACATGTTCCACCAGACAGGAGCTAGCATAAGTTTTATGATTCAAGTGCACAGAAATTCGCAGCAATATGGAGCATTGGAGGGGTAACCATTAAGAAGGAACGCCTACACTGTAAACTGACTAAGAGGGAACGCCCACTTGTGATGTCAGCCTCAGTCCTCCGAAGGATCCGAAACTCCATCACTGCTGTGATCAGGACCAATAGCGGAGTTCCAATAGCTGATGACCATTCGATATGAAGTTCCATACAAAGCTTTATGTGCACGCATTCCATTTATTGAAATGCTGACATTTTCAACACACTGGGCCTGATCCAGATTTAATATAAAATTCTGTACATAGCTCCCGCAAGAAAAGCTAACATATGGAGTTTCTGATCCACATTAGCACATGGGGCACTGACCCTTCATTCCTATGTGCGCAGAGTGGATCCGTCCCCTGGGGGCAGCGTTAAATATTACACATGCAACTGTGCGTATGGAATATAGGATAGTACATAAGGGCTAAACCCAGCTCAAAGGCCATCCACCATGCATATCTCATACGTCTTGCGGAGGCTGGTCACTGCATATAACACGGTGCGTTCCGTTGTGGAACAAGGCTGACTTTCATGAGTTGCGCACAAAGCCCAACTCTCTTTATTAATCCTGCGTCCGGCACAGAGACTGCAGAAAACGCCCATATTTCGGGATTCTGGATCGAGTCACGTGTGTATTGGCTCCTGGTGATGTTACTGATTTATCAAATTGATCAAAATCCATACAATAACTATCTTAATAGTAGATATCGCCATTGATGGACTCTCAGGGCCAGATTTACTAAGTTGCGGGTTTGGAAAAGTGGAAATGTTGCCCATAGCAACCAATCAGATTCTAGCTCTCACTTTCTTTTTATAAACTATCGAATGTCAGCTTAATTCTGATTTCTGCTATGGGCAGCATCTCCACTTTTCCAAACAAGCAGCTTAGTAAATCTGGCCCTCATAGTGGCTTTTTTCCCCAAAAAACTATACAAGGACGAATTAAGCGATATTTACAGACTGTCCCGAGGAATGAAATGAAGTTTTTAAACTAGGCGCCCTCAGCAAGATGTTTATCATGTAAAATAATACGAGCCATCCTTCTTCCCCATGACAGCTGCTAATAGTGTCCGTTTTTGTAGTGAGCGATAATTCTGTCCCTTTTCGCTCATTAATCACGGCTGATATTTACATTCTCAGAATCAATAAACAGATGTGAGGCTTGTACAGAGCAGGCCCTGGGCTTGTCAAGTGGGCATAAGCAAGCAGAAATGATGAAGTCAATGAGATCGGCCGGGTCAGCGTCTGGTGATCCCCACAAACTTTCTTTTCCCCGGCTATTGTTGCTGTTACAGGATATTGGATTGGATCATTGGGCATTTCTGCACTGTCTGTGGGGAAAGGCCTATATCTCAATGGTGCCTGTGCACACATTAGGCTTCCCGCATTCTTGGGAAGGAGGACGTGCTTTCCGATGGCAGGGACGGGACGTGTCCCCATGCGTATAGTGTGTGTACATGGTGGGAGTCAGAATGTATTTAAATCAAGGGGTTCTCAACCCATGGTATGCGGACCTCTGTCAGGTGGTACGCGGCAGGCAGCTGCGATTGGTGCTCTGTCTGGAACGCTGTAATGTTGTTTAGTACAGTGCTTATATGTATAGACTTAAGCTGATTTTTACTCACCGTGGGCCAGATCCAGAACAACACTTGTGAGCGAATTTACGCGTGGCGGAGACGTAAAATCGCCTTTTGGTAAGTACTGCGCATGCGCACCATAGAAAATACGCTCAGTAACGTAGCGTAAATGTGAACGTATGGGCCATTCACGTATTTGTCACGTAAATACTT
>WWET01000796.1:411534-441879 GCA_011038615.1 Limnodynastes dumerilii | reverse complement strand
AGACTATTACCCAGTGCCTGAAATCACGTTCTCACGATACTTCAGGCACTGGGTAATAGCCTCAGTAGCGCCCGGCACTTCCTGCTAGCAGGAAATGATTTGCAGCGTTAACAGAGGGATTTTTTTTTTCCTCTAGCAGCTGCTCAGCGGTCCCTGGATGGCAGGGCATGGTGCCTAATGCCCTGCCATCCATGGGCATGCTGATGCTTGTAGTTCTACAAGCATCAGCATGCCCTGTTGGGGCACAACATAGGGCAGCGTTAAAAATCCGCACCTCTCATAGGTGCGGATTTTTATCGTTAAAAAAATGGCGTATTTTTAACGAAAAAAAAGAATTGAATAAGAAAAAAAATTACGCCGGTAAATTTTTTTTTTAAAGATACGCCGGCGAAGGGTTTTTTTCTAATTGAATCGGGCCCTGAGAGCGTTCATCTCTATGGAAACTTCCAGAAATAAGTTTGAAAAGAGATAATGGTTTGTAAAAGTGCAGACTGTAAAAGTGCTAAACTTGCAATTTAAAGCAAGAATATTAAATAAACCTTGAATTTGGCATCGCATTGATGTCCTTTCCTCCAGTTATTTACATTCAGCTATAATAACCCTAGAACCCTATGAATATGAAACTCTCATCTGAGAAATTCCTGTCTGGAGACGTGCCTGGCAGCTAGACTTTCCTCATTCTTGAAGGACTGAAAAGTAATTACACTGTTAATTGATACAAATGATGTGTATAAAAACCTAATCACAAACTGGTAATGATGAAGAAAAGTGTCTCAGGGGAGCTGTCCATGGTACCCGCTGATATTCCAAGGGCCAGATCTATTAAACTGAGGGAAAGGTAAAAGTGGAGATGTTGCCCATAGCAACCAATCAGATTCTAGCTCTCACTTCCCTATTACATACTAGAAAATGTTAGCTACATTCTGATTGGTTGCTATGGGCAACATCTCCACTTTTCCTTTCCTGCAGCTTAGTAAATCTGGCCCCCTTAATGTTCACCAGTCTCAAACAAAGTGCAGCACCTACAGGGGACGAGCTGTGCAGGACAGAACGATGGGGAGCAGCTATACACTCTTCCAGCAGGGCCATCCCCTGTTTATGCACAGCTAGAGGTATTATTAACACAATTATGAAAGAAACCCGAAACGGCAGCAAATATAATCAGGGGTAATATTTAAAAACGCAGAGCCTGATCAAGAAGCACACGTAAATAAGAAATCAGTGTACGTGCTGTAGATGCGTTAGTAAAAGTGGGGCAGGCTGTGTACAATCCGAAAGCGCATACAATAGTAGGTGTTATACGCACACAGCAGCCAAGCGCATTGCAGCGACGCGCTCAAATTCACTGCGACCATGTGCAATGCGGACTGTAAATGCAGCTTCTAATTGCTGCGAGCACCTGTGTCTGAATGTAAATATCACCAAAAAATAGCAAATAAAAATGTCAATTTGTAATAAAAGCATGAAATAATAATATTCAGAAATGACTGTACCTAGAAATTATTTTACACGTGCCCAAAACATCGGCAGAGCTTTCTGACACGTTAATGCTTTTGAAGTGTCACATTCTAACACAAGGGTCTGAGAAAGGTCATCCCTCTGGACTTAGATGTGACCTGGGATCGCTGCAAAGGTTTTCATACAAACAGTCCTTTGGATCGGGGGAACTTGCTTGAGCACACCCTATGTCCCATGGCACACCCTTCAGAATGCAAGCCACGGCAGCTCAATCGGCTCTGATCAGAATTGGCCGTGACCGTGTGCTCTTCGGCTGTAGAGATGCGCGGTATAAAATCACAATAACGTTGTTACAATAACGTTTTCTTCTCTGATTCAAAAGGAATGGCGTAAGAGAACTGTGGCACCCCAGGTGTTGTGAAACTACAAGTTCCAGTATGCTCTGTCAGTTATCAGCTGTGTCTATGCTGGTGGAGCATGCTGGGACTTGTAGTTTCACTACACATCACTGGTTGCCTATTGGACAATATAAAAACTATCCAGTGTATTATAAAAATTAAACAGTAGAACACCTGACATACATCAACTTAATTCAATCAGTATTGTACGGCATCAGTCTCAGTGGTTAACAAGCCTCTGATCTTCTCTATCTGTCATAGCTATGAACACTGAGTCCCGAATCCAATCCATACAGGACTATTTCATCCATTACATGCAAACTTTAAAATGCATTGCATTTGTCAGGGAAAGAGATTTAATAAAGTCTAATAAAAGTACAAATGAGGCTGTTGCTCACAATAACCAATCACATTCTAGCTCTTATTTATAAATGACATCACAGAAAATGATAGTGACAATCTGATTGGTTGCAATGGAAAACACCGCTTCACCTTTTAGGGATATTTGTACATCTATGATCCTGAGAAATGAGTGATGCATTTGGCATACGATTTTGTATTGAATTCTATTTTTAGGTGCCCTTCCATAATCTTTCATACAACAAACCCGTTAGCCTTAACCTTCAAACATAAAGCAAGCTTAAATTAATTAAGTTATTCATTTTATATATAATTTTTAAAGGATAAAACTATATATATATATACACACACACACACACACACACACACACAGTGATAGAGATTGGTAGACCTCAATAGCAGGGTACTTCCTTTTGGTGCCCTCCAAACGGTTGCAAGAGAAGGAGCCACTCAAGAAGACTTTGAAATAGAGACTGGAACTAACCATGCAGTTTATTAACTATTGACCATAGGTGAATAATCTAATGCTCTGACTTGATACATTATAGACTAATCCTGTGAACATTCCAATGCTCTGGTTACATTATTCACTCATTTGGGGAATATTTTAATGCCCTGATAGTCCTGCAGTTAATAAACATGAATTCCAGCGCCTACTGACTGTCTATTATCTCCCTGATTTCAAAGTTGCTGATACGTAGAAAATAACAAATTACAAAAGCTGCTCACATCCCTGCAAAACCCATTGCACAGACACATGTCACATCAACCAAAATGTGTCACAGTGATTGATATCCTTAAAAACCATTTGAATAATAGAGAGGAAAAATCATTGAAAACACATTTTTTTTTAATCCAACCTATTTATCGTTTAGCTGTTTCTTTTATCATTTTAATGTAAACACAGAGGATTTCGTAATGAGTTTTCTGTGCAAGGTATTTCAAAATCATTTGTGTTTTGGAAATGACTTTCATAAATAGCTACTAACGCATCAAGAAGATATGTGTCATGGGGTAGATCTAATAGTATAAAGCAAAGGAGCAGAATTCCAAGACGCCCCATTATTCCTCTTATCAATGAAGTCACCAGTTGAACCTCCATTGACCTATCTTGTCTAGAAATTCCATCTAAGATGTATGAAGCTTTTATTCCACCTGATAGTCTGTTTCACATATCTGATGAGCAGAATATTGAATATCAGCCGAGCTGTTGAATATTTTAACTTTGCAAAGAAAAAATATTATTTCGGGTAAGAATGACCCAGATGATAACAGGGAGCTGAGGATAAGACAAGTGGAATACAAAACATGACGTGGGGAGGTGTGTTAATGATCGAGCTTGCATATGGCATGGTTTTCACATGTATTTTAAGAGATTTAAAAGCCTCAAAGGTAATAAAACAGTTCGATATACAGCTGAATCAGAGCAAAGGAGAAATCTGCATTCAGATGTTCCCTTTCAAAGTACGGTAACCACTGTGACCACGATGAATGCAGCAAAATAGCAATTTAAATCACTAATAATATAAGGGTGGCAGAGACAGGCACAGTGAGCATTGCGCTGCCAGAAGCCAGTATTTTATCATGTGAATAAAAAATAAATACTAATGATCACTGGCTCCAGTGACAGGGAAAAAATAATGAAAATTATAAAAAAAAACCAGAATGAATAAAAGCTGATAATACAGGCTCTATTTACAAGAGGAGAGAGAGAGAGAGAAACAGGCAGACAGACAGACATGAGATAGACAGACAGACAGATACATAGATATGAGATAGACAGACAGACAGACATGAGATAGATAGATAGATAGACAGACAGATACAGATATGAGATAGATAGACAGACAGATTGATAGATATGAGATAGACAGACAGATAGAAAGTTAGACAGATTGAAAGATAGATAGATAGATAGATAGATAGATAGATAGATAGATAGATAGATAGATAGATATTATTATTGTCACCCTGGATGCAATAACCTACAAATAATGGTTATGAAAGAATTACACATGAAGACTATATTCCGGGTAAAAGCAATATGTTATTCATCGTGCATCGTGCAGACTCTCACTTGTGACCAGCGCCTCGGGCTCCCATGTAAACACAAAGCGCATCTCTCCTTGTATAACTTAGCAGAAAGCCTTTGGTCTGTAGATGGGTCATTCCTGTAAGCAGGCAACACTTCATCGACCCCGGTAACATCCTTTTATAAACACGCACACATGCTGTGTAACAGCGGCCAGCATCGCACGTTATGTTTATCATGCATAGGATTGATTGTTTATTTAATAATGCATTCCTAGTAATAACACTACAGTGTAAAACATATCATACCCAGGAGTATACACACCTCATCATACCCCGGAGTATATACATCTCATCATACCCAGGAGTACACATCTCATCATACCCAGGAGTACACATCTCATCACACCCAGGAGTATACACATCTCATCACACCCAGGAGTATACACACCTCATCCTACCCAGGAGTATATACATCTTATCATACCCAGGAATACACACATCTCATCATACCCAGGAGTATACACATCTCATCACACCCAGGAGTACACACATCTCATCACACCCAGGAGTATACACATCTCATCATACCCGAGTATACACACCTCATCATACCCAGGAGTATACACACCTCATCATACCCAGGAGTATACATATCTCATCATACCCAGGAGTATACACATCTCATCATACCCCGGAGTATACACATCTCATCACACCCAGGAATACACACATTTCATCGCACCCAGGAGTACACACATCTCATCACACCCAGGAGTATACACATCTCATCATACCCAGGAATACACACCTCATCATACCCAGGAGTATACACACCTCATCATACCCAGGAATACACACATCTCATCATACCCAGGAGTATACTCATCTCATCACACCCAGGAATACACACCTCATCATACCCAGGAGTATACACACCTCATCATACCCAGAAATACACACATCTGAACACACATAGCAAATGTAACAGTTTCTAGAACCTTGCAGTGCTCTGGCTGCATAGACCAGAGATCATAGATCCAGGCACCATATTACCAGATATATATGACGATAAGAGATCTACAGGCAAGGCATGGACACATGGAAACCATATTCTTCTCCAAATGGGAAAATGAATCATCTCGTTTATATCATGTACATATAGAATCACTAACCAAAATATCTTACTCTATCTTTGAGATTACTATATTTGAACATTCATTAATCTTAACATAAATATACTGACAATACAAACCCGTTACATGTGCAGAATATTACAATAATACAATATCATTACCATAGTCAACTGCAGTTAGAGAGCTACTTTTGTAGAATTATAGCAAAACAATAAGTCATTCTTTCTCATGAAACTGCTCAGGCCATTAACGTGACCACATGGCTCCTCAGCCCGAGACATAAATTCACTAATAGGATAAAATATTTCCCACATCCTGTGTATGTATCTCAGTCTTATAGGCCAGAACCTTCATAACATATGTTTGAATAGGAAAACTTTATTGCCAACTTTTGGCCTGATCCAGACTTAAGGTCGCTTTATGTACCCGAGTTATACTCTACTAAGTATCATGCACTCCACATTAGCTGATTTACATGTTCAGAACCATACCTTAACTTTTCCTTGAGTATCTCTGGTCGTATGTATCGCCTTTTCATACCATCGCTTCCCTCCCCCGACACTCCCCCTTGCCCCAGCGTATAAACAGTCGCTTACGCCGGCTGAAGGCTACCCTAACTTCAGCCGGCGTAAGTGACTGTTAATACGTTGGAACGGCGGCGTTGATACGTTAACGCTGCCCTCCCAGCCTCATTACCCTCCCTCCCCCCGCCTACCTGCTATAACTTCCGCATATTAACGCCGGGGGACGCCCCTCCAGCGTTACTACGCTGTAACTACGGATGCCCGATCCAGGATCGGGAGTTTACGCAGCTACGTAGGGCAACATCTGCCCGGCGCATGCGCAGATCGTCTTTTTAGACGATCTTATGCGTACGCCCGGCGTATTACCGCTGGGGCGACATGGTCTGGATACGGCCCAATGTGTATAATCGGCTTGTGTAGGGATGCCACACCCTTTCATACAGAGTTATAACAAACTACGTAGATTAGAGTTACGATGCGTAACATCTGTGTACGTTCCCACAGCCAGATTAATGCATGCAGTGTGCGTAAATTAGCTGTCTATATTAAGTATGGATCAGGCCCTTTATTAGGAAATTAACATGAAAATATTATTAATGATAATAATAATAATAATAATAATAATAATAATCCAATCTCTTACCCGAAAGTCAATCCCAACCGTTGAGATGAAACTGCCAGCCAGGAAGGCTCCATCCTTAAATCTGACAAGCAGACATGTCTTCCCTACTCCAGAGTCACCCACCAGCATCACCTACAGACAAGAGCACATAATATTAACAGGCATCTGTGTGTGTGTACAATATGCAGCCTATTGCATGTCATTTATTAGTTTACATACAATGGAATTTTCTAAACATCAATAGTCTTCAGTTGACCTTTGATTATAAGGCATTTGTGGCATGTGCTATAGGGGTAATTAGCCCATGATTGCCATGTATTAACAATTTTTTTTGTTTGTTTTGTTAATTTGTAAGTGCAGAACAGAAGAGCGGACTAATACGGCCCATTAAGACCTGAACGCAACTCGAGCTGCGGCTGCTTGCGTTCTGAAGAGTGTGTCCTTGGAGGGAAGAAAAGAAAACACATTGTCAATGCACGGTATGGGTGTGCCCAAGTAAGGGCACCCAATCCAGGGCAGCACAATGGCTCAGCGAGTAGCACTTGTGTCTCACAGTGTTGAGGTCATAAGTTCAATTCCCAGTCTAGGCCTTATCTGTGTGGAGTTTGTATGTTCTCCCCGTGTATGCATGGGTTACCTCTGTGTACTCCGTTTTCCTTCCACACTACAAAAACATGCTGATAGGTTAATTGGCTGCTGAATAAATTAGCCCTAACGTCTGTGTGTGTTTGTGTTAGGGAATCTTGGGCCCTTCTGTTAGAATTTCAAGCTGTAAACGCATTTCTATAGTTATTAAAATGCTGCTGGAGTTTTATGTTGTGCTGAAATTTTAATAATATATAGTAATAAACTTTTATGTTTTTGTTTTTTTTATATTTTTATTTGTTGTAGCGCATACACATTTTCATTGTATGTATAACTATTTCATTCTGACTTTCTAATGGACTACAGAGAGCATAAATGTGTTAGTTTTAAGCAAAATAATGAAATAAAATCGACACAACAGATTGTCTACACATAATTAAGCACAACAAAAGCAGCTTTTCAGGTCCCATTTACTCACACACCCCTAGGAAAATTTGGTTATACACAGAAATTCAAAGTTAGGTTTAGTACTTTTGCTTTTATTGCATTTTCCTGATTACATATCATTTATAACATTAGATATGTCCCTTTAGAGGTCTGGACAGTCAAACAGGATTAAAGCAGACACATGTAAGGCTTTTCCAGGCCCTGGTTTTAGCAGCAGTTAAACCACAATCAAAAACCTCAAACAAAAAATAATATAATCTCTTGGCTCATTTAAGTGTAAACCACATAGAAAAAAAAGAAAATTACATCACAGCACTCACAGCAAACCTTCTAATACAGTATCCTTATGGGACCTGTCTCAGCAAACTAAAAGTTATATTTTAGTAAAGGATCATTAGAAATTAGCATCTGTAAGCAAATAAAGCGTGGGCCACAAGAGCTCTGTTTTGTGTAAGTTTTATCCGCCTGGCCATTTGTAGAGCAAACAAACACAGAATTTGTATTCAGGCAAAGTGGAACTATTTCCTATTATTCTAATAACCACAAAGTGCACCAAACAATGGTATGCTTTTATTTTACAGCACTATTTGTACTCAAAGATGCTTCCTCTACTGTGACTTTATAATTAATTTGAACCCTCTCCTTTTTGTATTGAATCCTTCACTTTATTTCCATACCGCCACACACTATATTCCCAATAGTATCTCCCTCATATTCTCTATAGCTCTCTTTTCTTTCTATTCTGTTCCCTATGTATTCCTCTCTCTCTCTCTCTCCATTGTTCCCTCTATACTAATCTCTCCCCACTGTTCCCTCTATACTAATCTCTCCCCACTGTTCCCTCTATAACAATCTCTCCCCACTGTTCCTCCTATACTAATCTCTTCCCACTGTTCCCTCTATACTAATCTCTCCCCACTGTTCCCTCTATACTAACCTCTCCCCACTGTTCCCTCTATACTAATCTCTCCCCACTGTTCCCTCTATACTAATCTCTCCCCACTGTTCCTCCTATACTAATCTTTCCCCACTGTTCCCTCTATAACAATCTCTCCCCACTGTTCCTCCTATACTAATCTCTCCCCACTATTCCCTCTATACTATTCTCTCCCGATTGTTCCCTCTATACTAATCTCTCCCCACTGTTCCTTCCATACACCTCCTCCCCAATGTTCCCTCTATATCAATCTCTTTCCACTGTTTCCTCTCTACTCCTCTCTCCCCAATGTTCCCTCTTTATCAATCTCTTTCCACTGCTCCCTCTATACTCCTCTCTTCCCAATGTTCTCTCTATACCAGTCTCTCCCCACTGTTCCCTCTATACTCCTCTCTCTCCACTGTTCCCTCTATACTCCTCTCTCTCCACTGTTCCCTCTATACTCCTCTCTCCTTACTGTTCCCTCCCCAATGTTCCCTCTATACTCCTCTCTCCTCATTGTTCCCAATATATTCCTCTCTCCCTACTGTCCCCTCTAAACGAATCTCTCCCCATTGTTCCCTCTATACTCTTCTCTCCCCAATGTTCCGTCTATACTCTTCTCTCCCCAATGTTCCCTCTATATTGTTCTCTCCCCAATGTTCCCTCTATACTAATCTCTCCCCAATGTTCCCTCTATACTAATCTCTCCCAATGTTTCCTCTATACCAATCTCTCTCCAATGTTCCCTCTATACTAATCTTTCCGCACTATTTTCTCTATACTAGTCTCTAAGCGATGTTTACTCTATACTAATCTCTCCTCACTGTTTTTTCTATACTCCTCTTTCCCCACTGCTCCCTCTATACCCATTTCTCCACTCCTAAGGAGATGTCAGAAAGAAGCGCCTCTTTCAGACCCAACCTTCTCACCCTTGCAGAGACATCAGCATCGGCAGCTGCATCTCTCACTGCCAGCTTCAGCTTTCAGTGAGAAAAGACGACGACAATACCAATGGTTCTGCTTTACCAAGAGACAACTTGTTTGTATCTACATGTCTGTAAACCCAGCACTTGGGTATCCAGAAAACCTGGCTAGGCCTTCACTTAAAATGAAGTCTGGAAAGAATGGGTTGCTAAAAAGGGGATTGACTTAATATATCCAAAGGTTGTAAATGCTGGGAGGTATGGATAGAATTCTAATTTCTCCAATGTGAATATGCTGGCAGAACCGGAGGGAGGTGGGTCTATTACCACAGATTAGCCCTATATGGTCATAACCAATAGGCAGGCAGGAGATCCTGTCCCAACACTCTGATTATCATCAGCCAATCAGCATGAAGAGGTGGCATGGCTCTGCTTAATGACCTATCAGCTCTGCTGATCCCTCTCCCCCCACTGTACTTCAGAGCTGCAGTCTCATCCCACATTGATGCCAAAGGTATATGGGTTAGAGAATCCTACTGAGGGTTACTCTTTCTGCTGAAGTTGCAGCTGATTAAACGATATACATGGAAAATATATGAGCCGTCCTCAAAGAAAGATAAATGAATCCTATGGCAGTGTCTTGTCTTTGAGCTGTACTGTCCTGGCAGAAGGTATGTGCTTGCAATCTGCTTCGAGACCTGAGCTGCAACTGCAGGTCATAGAGAGACTTCTGTAGATTTCTGGTGATTACACACCGGCTTTGGCAAAACTAACCCTTTGTGCCTGAAATCTAACTAGTCGTCAGTGTAATCGTCATACTCACTCAGTGTTAGGATATTTCCACCCTCTCTCAGAGAATCACAGGATTTCCCAGGATCCTTCCAGTCACCTCACCAGTCTTCCTAATCGTCCTCAATATTTTAATATAGAAACATTTTCAGAGTGTGCAAATCTGTGTTAACTATGATCCATCCTGACAGGGGTGGGACTGAGCTCACAAATAGGCGTTCCCTCTTAGTCAATGTACTGTATAGGATCTTGCTGTTGGAGTTTACGGTTCTTAGCATCTGGTCCAAAGTGTTTAACACTGAAGCAATGATATCAAAATGACCAACTAATCTTTACACCCCTGCACACACTTCACATGCAGAAGAGTGTCATGGGTGTTGCCTTGCAACGTGCGTGCGAATATTTGTGTAATTATTACACACGGATCTTTGAATCCGGTCCTCTATCTTTAAAATAAAAGTCAGAGAATTCGTTAAATACATATGCAATTATAAGATAAGCCACCGGCCACTTACAAGGCTTCTCTGTTTTGGTGGTCCTAACTCTAATATGTCCCAACTTTGGGTCATATATCATGCTCTAGATCAGGGGTTCGGCAGAACATAAAAATAAACCCTGTCCTGTCCAGCTCTAACTAATGCACAAAAGATAATCTCTTTCTAAATTGTCCCACTCACAGAAAGGTATAGAATTCATTGACACAAAGTGGTTTCTCTCAGCTGGCCTCCTTTCCCCAGGCAATGAGAGAACAACCTCACAGGCTTTAACTCATATCTCACAGGTGCGAGCTCCTAATAAGTCTTACCTAGGCTGGAGGCCATGAATATCTGAGATGGGCCTGATGAATGGAGCCCACCCTCTCTCTCCTATCCACAACTTCCAGAACCCTTAATCAGCTTTAAGCATAGTAAAAAAAAAAAAATCAACAACAAACAACAGCAAGTTTCCTTCCTAGGGGTTTAAATAAAATAATAGAAACCTCGGACAAACATATATATAATGGTCTGTTGTGCGGAACATCAGATGCAGATAATCCTATTATAAACTAGATATTTTCTAAGCAAGGTGTATTCGCAGTCTAAAAGTTGCTACAGTCATGGATTTCTCTTCTGCGTCCAAAAAACTGCAGGTCTGGTTTAGTATACAAGGAGCGATGGTGTCCCAGAGGCCGGTTAAAGAATTTAAACTTAAAGGAGGGATGAGTGATTGGTCCATTACAGCCCCGCAGTGAGCAGAATAACATATCAGGCAATTTTAGGAGAAAATTCACAAGCAGGGCTGCATTTAGGGATCTCTGAAGGACAATATAAAGTGAATGTGAGTTTCCATTCCATTTGGTCAACAGCATCAGAACGGAGCAGGTACTAAAACTGTCCCTTTCGCTTATACACAGCGGAGGCAGCCATTTTGTGGCAGAAAAATGGTCTATTAGTTCACTACAAATAATTGCCTGAAACACAAGATTTTTAAATGGTTTCCATATCTTTGCCGAGCCTGTGCCTGAGCCGCTATCGTATGCGACAGGAACCTGGCATCTTCACGCTGACACTTCCTTTACGAGCTTCACTAAATACTGACATACATAATTTGAGGTTTTTTGAAGGTCTCTCCTTTAAAGATTCCATTATCAGTCTAGGAGATAAAAGCAGATAGTGAGAATTGCATCTAACATGCAGACAATTTGAAGTTTTGCAGGTGTGGAAACAGAAACAGTGAGAACAGAAGAAAAGAAAGGACATACATTGCACAACAACACAGGACAATGACATGAGTTATAAACATTGCTGCATCATCTGTCACAATACCCAAATTGGCAGCTGGATGACAGTACCCAAGGGATAGGTGCCAGGAGAAATACCACCCCCAGAGCAATACCGCCCCTGCATCCAAGGGGGCCCTGCCAGCTACATTAATACCCCTTTCACCCTTGGTCTGGTGTTGGTGTGAATAGGTCAACCCGGATCTGTTGCCTTCGGTCCGTGACCCTGGTCCAAACCAGGGTGATTCCCGGGGATTGCCTACTCCGTGCTGCGATATGGAAATATATAAACATTACATATATTAAAAATATGTAAATTGGGGAATGGGGAGATCCATCTGCCTCTGCAGACACAGGCGCAGTGTAAAAGGCTTCCACCTGGGATTTAGCTGCAGTTTGAACAGCTGTAACACAACTATAACTCGTGTTCATTATCCTGGGGGGAGATTTGGGTATAAAAGGGGTATTACAGAGCCGGAATCAGTCTGCTTCAGTATATAAAGCTGCTGGATAGCAGCAGTGACAGGGGCTGGCCAGACTCGCTACCCATACTCACAGATAGCTGTGATAGTCCTATACAGGGCCGCGGCGCACTACTACTGTACTGTAGCAGATGGTCGCAGCTGTGAATGAAGGTGATTAATAGCCTCTAAACCACTAATCAGCGGCAGGCAATCGGCACATACACAATTCAGCTGCCGTTCTGCACACATGGGGGAAGAGGGCCTTGCTCGTGAGAGCTCACAGTCGACGTTCTATGTATTCGCGCTACATATGTGCCAGACGGAGAGGTAGCTACTTGTTCCCTCGATTTGTAGTCCTCCTGGCGCCCTTGTGCAGCTGGTCAGTATTAAAAAATAAGGACCTATTCACAGCACTATAGGGCGCCTTAAGTTGGAGACTATCTTCTACTTTATGGGCTTCATGGCATCACACCCTGCAAGACGCAATTCACAACAGTCCTCATGATCTAACTTTATCAGACAAAATCTCCTTCTGCACTCTGCAACCAGTGAAAATGGCAGAGTTTCCGACTTTTAATTTTCTCCCCCATGAGACCTCGGAGGAAAGAGATAGATGCTGATATGGGGGCGTGGCTTGATGATGCTATTCATGCAAATGATGTCCTTAAGCCACACCCCTTGCCTGTGAAAGCTTCAGTTTGTGCTTTTAGTAGAGATGGGGCGGGACTTGATTATGCAAATTGTGTCATCAAGCCCCGCCTATCCTTACTAACGCTGCGGGGAACGGAACTGTGGGAGAATTGCCGCATCTCCTGGGATACCATGAGAAATGCCCACATTTCAGGAGTCTCTCGGATATTCCATGGAAAATGGTTGATAAGAGAAGATGATAACGTTTTAAATGGAAAAAAAAAATTAAATGTTAAAAAGTTTTTAAATACTTTAATATACTTAAACATTCTTTTTAAACTTTTTTTATTTTTTTTATTTAATTTGGTGAAGACAAAAGCTTAAATCTGCCATCCAGTACACGCTACATTCAGCGGAAGAGACTCAACCTACAGAGCCGTAAATTCACCCTAACCAGGAGGTGTTCTCAGGGTGGTTCCAATGGGGTGTGGGTCCCCGGAAAGAACGGCCCTATGTCGATAGGGCCGTTTCCTCCCAGCCAGTTTCAAACTGGCTGGGATTTCGATTGCTTATGTCTCGATGACGAATAAGCCTGAAAACTACCTCAACACTTCCCCTAATTCTAACCCTAACCCTCCCCTTCCATTACGCTAACCCAAACCTTCCCTTCCCACAGCCTGACCCTAACCCTCCCTTCCCCGCAGCCTGACCCTAACCCTCCCTCTCCTGCAGCCTGACCCTAACCCTCCCTTCCCCGCAGCCTGACCCCAACCCTCCCTTCCCCGTAGCCTGACCCTAAGCTTGGAGTAGTTACTCACCATAGCGGCGACAGCGTTTCCGAAAAGGAATGGGTGAGTATGCCGATCGGAATACTCACCCATTCTGAAAAAAAAAAATCTAAAATGGAGGGGTATTCGAAATAGTGACATCCGAAAAGGAACTTTCGGATGCCCCTATTTCGTAAATCCCTCATTCTATGCATGGAATGCAACCGGTTCCAATGCTGGAAAAGCCAGACTGCAAAAGTGCGTAGCAGCATGTCTCTGCATGCATAGTGTAGTTATTCATTGCAGCCCAGGCATAGGCTCTACACGTGCCTCATATAGGTGAAGGAGTGGAGTGCCTCCACCCAAATAAAGATCTGCCGACGTCGTTGAGTGATATTTCTAAATTGGTCCCATAAAGGTGCAGTTACACGCTGCAGAGTCGCTCTAAGACGTAGGCTCTGAGAGCTGCTTATTGCACATGCCAGGCTTCAGCAGAAGAGAGACGCTTGACGCGATCAGCATGAAAGATGAGTCAGGACATCACGTCTGTTCATAGGAAGATCTCACAAGTGTGAAGTGCTGTAAAGCCGTGAGAACTGGCAGTGTATGTGTTTACTTGGAACCTGTCAAAAGACACCAATTCCACAGGGTTACAAGTACGACTTCACCCATAAACATCGTGCTGTCATTTTCTAAGACACCGAATACATCTCAGCCACACAACTGAAAACAACACTACTGCTGGTGCTCCAGTCAGAAGGCCAGAGGCCTATTACAGGAGCCCCTTTGGTGATCAATGACGGTTTTGTGTGCGGATGTGAAATTCACTCATTTGCACCTGTTTATTGTTTAATGGCAAATGCTTTACATCAGATTATGGGCAGTCCGCTCTGAATGAGCCCCAATTACCCAGATCGGGCTGGCAGATTGTAACCAGGGAAGCCACACTCAGCAGGACGTAGATCTCGCTGATGGGCACCAGCTGTAACAAGACGTGGATCCCACTGTTGGCCACCAGCTGTACAGGATTATAATGCTCCTGACTGTAGTCCTGTTAGAACAGAAATGAGAATGTGTGCTGGTGACGTCTGAGCTGGGGACTATATCTAAAAAGTACCTTTTCTTCAAGATTGTCCTCCAAATGTCCTCACAGTATTTTTCATAAGATGTCCCAAATAGAGGTCCCAAAAGAATTTTTCTTTGTCCTCTGTGCTGTCGTTGTCGATATCGATGGTCCTTTCCTTCTCCTTCCTTCTCAGCTTCTCGATGTTATATCCCGAGAATAAGAAAAGAAAAAACTTAGTGCAACATTGCTAGTTCGAAGACACAGATGCAATCTCCAGAATGGTGCTTACAATGCTGTTTCTTGTTAAGAAGCGTATATAATGATCTTTCTCTTTTTTCTTTCTTCCCAGGTGCCTCCTCCAGTCTCCTCGTTCTCCTGGAGTTTTTCCTCAAAGAATAGAGAAGAAAAGAAAAAAAGGGGGATCCTAGTGCAATTCCATCTTGGAAGGTAAGTATGGTACCAACCGCAAAAGCCTACTTTACACTTCCTGCGTCTTGCACAAAAATGTATCACCTATGTCTTTTCCTCTTTAGTGGTATCTTCAGAAAATATAGTGTCTCTGACCCCCGTACAATTGCTTCCAGGTAAGTATCTAATTCAGCAAACTGAATAAACCCACTTCATGTGGAATTATTCATCCCCCATTCCTCCAATTTGTCAGTTCAGGTGCAGAGATACTCTGATGACCTCATTCCATTCAAGCACCCTTCCCTCTAGCTTTGTCTGGAGGTGTACAGCGATATAACACTGCCAGTGGAAAGGGGGTTTTACTTCGGTGCCGAAGGACAGCAAGATACTGAATAGTTAACTATCTTTAAATTTCAATAAAGGTGCTTTCAGATTCCAATAAAAAACGTCTACATTTATTGTAACGATGTTGCTTCATAAACAAATAAAAACAGGTGAAAATAAAATGCTTCTTTTCAACCAGGATTAGCACTCTCCCTTTATAGGAGGGAAACCCCCAATTTCCCCACTACACCGATAGCACTCAGTGTTCTTTAAGATCGCAATACACCTCACTGTTCAAATGCTAGTCCAAAAGGGTCCTATGGACCAGCACTAACACCGGAGGGAGAGAAAAGAGGGTGCAGATCAGAGTGGGCACAGCGGGGGAAACCTCATACCAACCCTGACGCGTTTCAAGCACGTTTGTGCTCTTTTTCAAGCTAAGAAACAGCATTGTGAGCATCATTCTGGAGATTGCATCTGTGTCTTCAAACTAGCAATGTTGCACTAAGTTTTTTCTTTTCTTATTCTCGGGATAGAACATCGAGAAGCTCAGAAGGAAGGAGAAGGAAAGGACCATCGATATCGACAATGACAGCACAGACGGCAGACAAAGAAAAATTTGGGACTTCTATTTGGGACATCTTATGAAAAATACTGTGAGGACATTTGGAGGACAATCTTGAAGGAAAGGTACTTTTTTGATATAGTCCCCAGCGCAGACGTCACCATCACACATTCTCATTTCTGTTCTAATTTACCCCCAGGTTCTTTGTATAAGGGACCTTGTTTGTGAATTATTTGGAGGCTTTTGAAGGTGTGTAACCTCCAGTGGTGGTGGCATTGCAGCAGGGGGGAGGCGCGGATTTATAGTTCTCTCCTGTTCATTTTGTAGTCCTGTTGGGTTGCACTAGTTGTCATGGGATACGACTCATGCCGATTTATACCAATATGGCTCCTACATCTTGGATGTGGGGATTCCCTCTTACAGCCAGTAACCGACTGTTACTGGCCCCTCCCACAGCGCTGTAGGAGATTGTTGCTGCCACGACAAAGCTCCTTCTTCCGCACTTGAAATCGCTTAAAACGTCTGGGTATCGACGGATATGACTGCTGTTCCCCCGAGCCGCTCACTATGGATTAGGACTGCAGGTAGCTGGCAGAACATAGGTCATGGGATGCTGGTTTCTACTCAGGACAGCCGGGGAACGGAGTAGAGCTTAGCTGTCATCTGTTGGGCACAGGATACAGCACGTACAATTCTTGAAAGTAGGAAAATGATTTATTCCTTCTTGCAGCCCTTTAGTAGTTCTGCTAAACACTAGTGACAAGTACTACTGGAAGGATCTTACAGAGGAATACACCAGGTTACAAATGCACTCCAGCTTCAAGCACACTTGTGTCACTGGGGAGACCTTATACCGTAACATATCATAACACAGCAGGGGGTTTTCTGCACCTTGAACTCAGTCATACTGGTTCAGTCCTCAGGTCACTAATTAACATGTCACCAACAGAGAGATAACCTGCACCAGTATATCAACAAATATCATAGGGTGCTACCATAATTTGCAGACCTACACACAAGACTTTCCACCAAGGAGATCATAGTAGAAGACAGGTGCACTCTATCACAATTATGAGCCAAAGAAGAACTTTACCTCATGTCTAAAACATTATTACAAAAATAAGAAATATGAACATCTTAATATGAATATATATATATTTGATTTATAGTGCTGCACAGAATGGACCGTATTCACAGTTAAGAGTGTATTCCAGCCCCTAAAACAGGTATGAATACAGTCCCTTATGAAGATGTTTTTGCACTTACATATTTTTGCTGGAAGGTTGTATGATATTTCTTAATATCCGTGTTTTTTAGTGTAACGAATAAAAGCAATGTATTAGACATGAGGTAAAGATCTTTGGCTTATAATTGTGATAGTGCGCACCTGTTTAAGATTCTACTACGATTAGCTAACTAACATGGCAGTGCCAACACAGACATAACAGGAAGGAAATTTGGTTTATACCGTTGCTGTACAAATTAATATTCTGCATATCACAGGACAAGCAGGAGATAGCTGGCCATACACTATGGCAATTATCGTTCCCAGGTACACTATAAATGGGAGGATTTTCTCCTAGGGAAGGATCCCTGTATCAGCACCACACACCTCTCCATGCTGAAGTTGGAGGGGCTGCTGAGATTGAGAGGAGGCCCTTACAGCTGATTGGCCGACATCAGGAGTTTGAATCTGATATTATTTATACATGTCATGCGATCAAATAATCGCACCAAATTGTTCCTGGTTCCATAGGGGCCTGATCTAGATCTACTTTAAGATTCCATATCTATCCCCGTATGGAATTTCTGATTCACATTAACGCACATAGGAGAACAGGGCACCCCCCCACACACACTCTCCATAGATTACATGCAGAATGATATGCAAAAAGGCCACTTGACCTCATTTATTTGCTCTTGAAAATGAATCACGATTATATCTGTGTCTGCAATTGTCTCACTTTAAGTATAATTTGCAAGGCCTTAGAGAAATGGAGTCCTCAGAATACGCACCCTAGCACAAGGATAATTTATGGGCATGTAGGTGATAATGAATGTTTTGTCTTGGCTTTTTCATTCTACCTTTTAGCTATTGTTTTTAGCCTTTTTTTTATATTGTTTATGCAAAAACAATGCTGCCGTATGAGGTGTATGCATTTGGACATATGCTCCTTACGTTCAAAGGGTGTTACAGGGAGTTCCGACGTGGGTTAGGTGCATGCGCGCGAAAGTGGCGTACAATGGGAGTGATTCACATTTAGGTGCGGAGGAGATTTACCCAAGTCATTTTCGTAAGTCGCCTTGACATGTAACATTGGTGCATGTGTGCGCCAGATGTTACATGTCGGAAGGGCTTCCGTATGGAAGAACTTCCGTAAAAGGGGCCTGCACTCAATTCCCGCTTGCCGAAACCCTGCCATACAGACGGGGCTCAGCATACTCATTAAGTGCTGGGGGTGGAGAGATGCAGTAAAATTAATGTAGGGTTCTGTACACTTAAGTGTCCAGGGACTGTAATCACAGATCCGTGTGAAGTAAGTACACATGGATTCGCTAAAATACGCACCTATGTAGCAAGACAACGCCCATGACATTTCCCTCACACGGACGGATTTTTGCTGACTTACGCCTCCATAGGGCACCCTTAAGTCTGCATGCGTTTTTACGTTCCTAAGTTGCTTAGGTACGTACTTTACTAACCGGGCCCTCAAAAGGCCATTTTCTAATCCGTGCCTAATGGACTTCCCTGCCTAAATCCTACTTAACTGACGTAAAAAAAAATTACTACGCACGCGCAGTTACTCCTATCCTAAAAAAGCGCACGCAATAAGTTGCAAAATCGTATCTGTAAAGAGAGTCCCAGAACTCCATAAGAAGTAGGGGAGTGACAGTGGCGTGCCAGTAAGTCACACGGAGATCTGAATCAGGTCCAATGTAATCAAAATATACATGTATATATGTATATGTGATCTAGGAGCACTGATCACATATGCCCAGCCTGGGGCAGATACATGCACACACCTAGCGTGTGGTGGTCTTCTTGTGATGCATACAAATTGCAGGGGCGATGAGAACAATAAAAATACGCACAGCTTTGAACGAGGCCCTGGGTAAGCGTGCATGAGGTTTTTTTTTATTTATTTACACACAATGGGCCTGATCCAGAACTACGCATCGGAGAGAATTTACGCGTGGCGGAGACGTAAATTCGCAGATTTGAATGCACTACGCATGTGCACCATAGAAAATACGCACATTCACGTAGCGTAATTGTGAACGTATGGGCCATTCACGTATGTGTCACGTAAATACTTACGTGTGGGCGTGCCTAATTTACGCTCATCAAAAATACGTCTGAATTACGTGAAGTAGGCGGGGAGTGGTATTTAAAGTGTACAGTAGGGGCATGCTAAGCTGCATACGTTCACGTAGTCTATGCGGACGTACGCAGTTACGTGTGAAAAAGTTAAGGTAGGGTTTGGGCAGCGTATCTTGACAAAATACGTCCGTGCAAGGGGTGTGCCGAGGGGAGTGTAGCGAATTTACGTGCACGAAAATACGCTTCGCAAATAAACGTACGGCACACGTAGTTCTGGATCTACCCCTGTATCACATTTAGGCACAACATAAACAACTAATAATAACTATTTTACTTTTTTTTCAGTAAATAAAACAGTAAAACAAATTACAGGCTGCTTCGGAAGTTAGCAAAGCAAAACAAACAAGAGCGCTAAACATTAATCCATAAACAAATAAAATGAGACTATAAACTCACATCATTTTCTGTTCCTCAGATTATGTGATAATTATGTGTGTGATCACTGTAATATATAACAGCCAGTGCTCTGTATTCCTCCATCAGACACACAGTCTGCAGTTACCAGCATCCACTCACGATTAGTAATAGAAATGGGATATTAGTAAGAACCAGTAGGCTCTATTTCCAATTAAAATGGAGCGAGATTTATAAAGGGAGATGGGGAATAAAATGAATATTTCAAAATAATGGAAAAATGGGACATGCCATTTTTTGGTGGGGTTATATCTTCTCTATATAACATTGTCTTCAGTGATACCACCATTTTAAGTAAATCAGCTTGAAAGCATGCAGCTGTCATGGGGTGTGGGTCCACAGCCGGTCCACAGAAGTTATTTTCATACCCTCCGTGTACATACACAATAGGTACAAAATACTCTGCTCCTCAGTTTCCAACTCTCAGTTACTATGGTAACCACCTTTGTTGAAGAGGCAAACAGTTTTTTTTAAAATATCAGTTAATTCATTTAAACCAGGTGAGTGACAGTTGGAAGCTCAGGAGCGGATTACATTGTACCTAATGGAATGAGTCCTGTCAGAGGGTCTGTATTTTGGAGGCTTTAAAGGGGTGTCTCTAGGTGCGTTAGCTCTTCATTTAAAAACATGCTACATGTCGATGTTAGAGCTAGGACCACCACAGTAGAAAGACCTTGATAGTGGCTGCAGGCTTATCATATATTTGCAATTGTGTACAACTAATAATTGAGCACTTTATTTTACAGACAGAATAAATGGCAGGTTAGATACTGGTTAATAGTAACATGCTTGGGCATTTTTTCCCAGATGTATCTGTGTAGATGGAGATGTTGTCCATAGCAACCAATCAGATTCCAGCTGACATTCTCAAGTATGTAATAGGAAAGTGAGAGCTGGAATCTGATTGGTTGCTATGGGCAACATCTCCACTTTTCCAAACTTAGTAGCTTAGTAAATCTGGCCCTTAGTTGCTTTTTTGTAGCATTATCCAAGTGCGCCATAGATTTTCATTCCGAGTTTTTGAGTAGCCACGTACGGTAAGCGCTCTATTCCCTAACACAGCGGTTATAATTGCCTTGTTTAATTGCATCAACAAGGCCTAGAAACAGAACCCTGATACCGGTTACCTTAAAGACTTTTAAGTGAAGCGTTCTGTTTATTACCTCAGAGCAAAAATATGTGAGTATTCGTAAACGCAGGTTAGATACTGGTTAATAGTAACATGCTTGGGCATTTTTTCCCAGCTGTATCTGTGTAGATAGAGATGTTGCCCATAGCAACCAATCAGATTCCAGCTGACATTCTCAATGTAATAGGAATGTGAGAGCTGGAATCTGATTGGTTGCTATGGGCAACATCTCCACTTTTGCAAACTTAGTAGCTTAGTAAATCTGGCTCTTAGTTGCTTGTTTGTAGCATTCTCCAAGGGCGCCATAGATTTTCATTCCGAGTTTTTGAGTAGCCACGTACATGACGGACGGTAAGCGCTCTATTCCCTAACACAGCGGTTATCATGGCCTTGTTTAATTGCATCAACAAGGCCTAGAAACCGGTTACCTTAAAGACTTTTAAGTGAAGCGTTCTGTTTATTCCCTCAGAGAAAAAATATGTGAGAATTCGTAAACCACTGCCCAACACAGCCATGAAAAATGGAGGGAAAAAAATGCAAATCCCTGGCGCATGGTCGACTTTAACGTGACCTCAATACTTGTTAAAAGGAAGAGATAAAAATAGAATCAAAACATGAGTAAACATACAGGAAAAACAGCAGATGCTTTACACGGAGCATAAAAAACAGCAGCTACCAGACCTACGTTCTCATCAGTATAAACCTTCAGCTGTGACAGAGGCCACACAACCTGTTACAAGAGACCCCTTACTACTCCCCACAGAACAGGTCACGGATTAGCAGATAACGCGCCAATGTGCAGCGTTATAAATCGTGTTATTTGCTCCAGTCACCTGTGAATGGAGCACACAGAGATATCTTGAATGGTACTCTGGTCTCAGGGGCTGGTTATTAAATACAGGTTGAGAGCTAAAGGCATCATGACAAGGGCTGCTCCAGTGTACATAGCACCTCAGGCTCTGCTACACCACAGCTGCAACAAAATAGGACAACGGATCCAGACTTCCACAATGGGAGTGGCTTCTGCTCTTTGCAAGCAGGAAACGCCCATATTGTGCAAGTGTGCATGACACTCCCACATTGTGCAAGTGTGCATGCATACTCAGCGTTCTCTCAGTGCGGGTCTGATTCCTCAGACGAAGGGCGTGGCAGCAGCTCAATCTGCACCCACGGAGGTAAGCTGGCAGTAGATGGCACCTTGGATCTACATGACCGCACCCTATGGGGGGGAGGGGTCACATGGTGCGAGTCCCCTCATCCACACTCATGTCCCGCTCCCTTGCTATGGGGTGCTAATCAGTTTACTTCTGCTTCTAGCCCCAAAGCTACCAATTAAAGCGACAGCCGATCCTTGCAATTACTGGGGAATGATCCTGTTTGCCACAAGCAGAAAATAAGTTTTAAATATTTTTATTTTGTAGTTATTGGACTAGATCCTAATTTATGGTAAGGGTGTGATTTCCAAGTGCTATGTTTGGAAAATGCTCTATTTTTTTTACTGCTGCGCAAGTTCCGCCATACCAGGATTGAATTCTGGATCCAGATTTATTATTATTATTATTGTTATTATTTATATAGCGCCAAAAATTGTCTGCAGCACTTTACAGAGAACATTAGACATTCACATCAGTCCCTGCCCCTATTGGAGCTACATACTAAGGTTCCTAACACATTCATACATACTTACATACACACACACACACACACACAGACTAGGGTCACTTCAGTCAGCAGTCAATTAACCTACCAGTAGGTTTTTAGAGTGTGGGAGGAAACCGGAGCACCTGGAGGAAACCCATGCAGACAAGGGGAGAACATACAAACTCCACACAGATATGGTCCAGTCCGGGATTCAAACTGATGACCTCAGAACTTAGATCCGTCGTGATATGTATTACAACGGCGAGACAGGACAGACTTGGAAGCGGAAGCGTTTCCGCTCTGTGGGCAGGATGCAAATTGTAAAGTAAGGGTTGACTTCAGCCCTTCCGTACAATCCACATTTCTGCACCACCACCATTGGGGACGAGGTGGAAATGTTAAGGTCAGGTCTGCCTAGCGCAACTACTGTACAAGTAAGGGGAGTGGCCTTACCCCACCCAGTCAGCAGTAAGGACGCAGCGGGAATCCAGCCACTACCGATGCGTCTGTAGCGACAGCTAAGGCCTGGATCTTGTCCTTAATTATGCACAGTCACTCGCTAAATCTTCTGAAGGTTTATATTAAAAGAAAAATGTATTACGGGTACTTTAAACTATCTTTTGCCATTGGGACCAGGAACATATTTCACAGTCGGCTGTTCCTGATCCCTGGGGCTGCAAATGTTTTCAGCCTTAAAACAAAATAATGAGTTTTGCACTTAAATTTTGTATGGCATGACTTTTTTTTTTCCCTTTCAATGAGAAAAAAACTATTTTGAATTCAAAGAGCTGTCTTTTATTTCTTAAATCCCAACAGCAGTTAATATACCACAAAAGCTTTCAGATGGTACGATAATTTTCTTCAGCTCTAAACCACTTATCTACTATGAAAAAGTTTCAAGAGATAAAATGGAAGAAAATTCCAAGATAACTTTGCGACGTTCAAATTCATCCATAAGGCACTGGACAGATCTACAATGGGGCCTATTTCTTCTCCCCTGTCTAATAAAAGTCTGCAGGACATGCAATGATTCATCAATCATTATAATTCAATTTATTGCTAGTGACAGTAGGAAAATCAGTTCTCTGTCTCTAGATGGCTGTGGTTTCAGCAGATGTAGGTCCTTAATAGTCTGAGTTACCTCACACACAAAGAAAAATTCGCTCTGTGCCAATGCGTTAGCCTGTTGAGTACTTCTCCAAAATAATTGTCGTTTTTGAAAAACAATAAAGAAATAGCATAAAAATATAATATATAGAGGTTTAGGACTTACTAAAAACCTAAACAGAACCACGTCAAGCTATGTTTATGCACCGAATATTAAATGGTGGTGGCCATTTTGTTGTTTAAACCAATATGAATGAAAAAGAAGAAGCTAAGATGTCAATTCACTGACAAACATCCCCAGTGGTTTTTACAGACGATATTCAGGAAAATGCAGACTATTGATTCCCTAGTGACATTAATGAAGCATGAGGTTGCATTCTCATTATCAATGGCTCAGTTCACAAAATGGCTTCTTTAAGGACCTGTCACTAAGCCTACATTTCAGGTAATAATGTTGTGGAATACGGTACCATTGAAACACTGCTTCCAAATGTATATGTCTTAAAAATGTATTTTTAACTTGTTGTACATCAAAAAACAAAGATAAAAATATCCCAGCACATTGCTGTTAGCCAGTAGCTAACTTGCCATTCTGGACCGGATTCACACTTAAGATGCTTCTGCTTCTTAAATGCAGAATCTACCGAAATGACCTACTATGCAAGCATAGGAGGTCATTTACACAATCTACCTACCAGTTAGATACGTAGTTTAAGAAGGAGGCGTGCTAATATTAGTTACATATATGTCATGGTTGCCGACTTTTGGCAGCTTCCATCCGGGAGATCCCGGAGAGAAGCTAGCGATGCATGCAGGAGGTGGGGCTTAATGACGTGGATTATGCAAATTAGCATCATTAGGCTCCGCCCCCTGGTTCATACTGACCCGTTTTTACCTGAAATAGGGGTCGGGACGGGACTTGAGTGGATTAGCTCTCCCTGTCAGCAACTGATCCCAGACATGCCCACAAACAGAATAAAACCAGAATGGAAGCTGCTCAATCAATTTATTAAGTAAATGTTAAACAGGTGCATGAAAGGCAGGGGGTTAACCTGCTAGCCACAGAAACAAAGGGAAAAATTGCCCCAGCACACTGCCATAAACCAGTAACAAACTATACTGTTCTATCTGTAAAATAAAACACAGAAATGTTCGTTACGCATATTTGTACAAATATGAGATAAGCCACCAGCCATTCCGGGACATTCCGGGAGAGTCGGCAACCCTGATATATATATATATATATATATATATATATATGATAAGCCTCAGCCACTTTCAAGGCTCTTCTGCTGAGGTGCTCCTAATTCTAAACAGTGTTTTAAATGCTAGACACCCCTTACAGGTCAGTTAGTTACTGGTCATGAGCAGTGTGCTGGGACATTACCCCTGTCATTTATGTACCTGCTTATAATAACCTAATAATGCATGTGAGCAACCACCATTGTGCGTAATTAAGTCTTTCCAGGGCAGCACCACAGAAAAGTTGTTGTTTCCATGAAAACTGATCCTCTTGTACCGAGATCTATCGCGCCTCTTGCTCAACGCAACGAGGAGAGACAGCAGTTCCATACCGTGCCGTTACACATACTTGGCCTGATCAAGACTGGAATGTAATTTCACGAATGCAATCTTCATTGGTAAAACCCTGCACGGCCTGTTACAGGCTTAGGACCGGGTCCAGCCCCCTGCATGCTTTACCGACACTTATGGTGGGGATTAGGCAGAAGTGAAGGGTCGTACCCTACCTCGGATCTTCTAATGTACGAAAATGAGTTCCATACATCAGAAGGTTACGTTAGCGTAACATCTGGCGCACGCCTGACTTGGCATTAGACCTACACGGTGCGCAACCGAGGTCTCGATCCGTCCTAATGATTTGAATTAGCTTCCACAGAAGTAAAATTAGATTATTATTTTAAATAAACACGGAATGCAATGCTCAAACAACATCCCAGACCCTGAAATTTTAACACTACAGTTACATATAAATTGGGTTCAATTGCATGAGCACACACTTACAATACATATCCCTCGTCCCTCCATTCCTCCGCTCCCACAAAATGCCCCTCGCAACACAAGCGGTCGAAGCAGTGAGTCGTGTTCAGGTTAGGATCTCCGTAATTGCGCACGCATTTGTTCCAGGTATGTGCAATGTGACTAAATGGAGACATACACTACGCCATCCGGCGAAACCTTTGGTGATTAGGACCCTTAGTGTAATGAAAAACATTTATCACCCAGCCAAGCAAGAGCTGAGTAATCTAATGTCTCTTTCATTTGTTACCTATACATATATATATTTATTTTTATGTAATTGAATAAACAACCTACGTTTATGTAGAAGGTTTTTTGTTGTTCATTTCTTTAACATTTAAATTAAGTACTTGTAAAGCTCATCCATGTTTCATTTAATCTAGGACAATACTGACAAAATCCTGTATATCTTTTGAAAGGACATGTAGTCATTTCTACATAATTACAGCCAGTTTGACACAAACGTAAATTGATATAAAATGGTAAATTATGCAGTGTGTATACAGTAAACATGTAGCCATCACAAACTAAACAGCAACTTACTATCAAGCATGAAGAGATAATAAAAAAACATTATATTACAGGAATTTTGGGGAATTTTTCTAAAACTAGGGTTCTTTTGTTTTCTAGGGTTTAATTCTGTCATTTTGATGCTAATTTAACCATAAGTTCAGTGTGCATTTTAAAATAATTCAATTCTTTCAAGATAACCAGTTTTATCAATCAACCAATAAATAATTAAATAAAGAACTTTAAAAAGGGACGTGTGAAAGTTACAAAGGTTTATATAAAGTTTTGTACATAAAGCTTTACGAAGACCTGTTTTTTTAATTTATATATTTTATTTATAAAACACATTTTCTTTTTCAGAGACTATAATATCGTTCAGCAAAATACGTTGTTTGTTTTAAAAAAAATGATGTTTAAGAGACACACAGACTCATTCACAGTGTCACCAGCAAGATGATCTGTAAGAGGAGGCAGGTTTAAACAGTGTGGACGAAATTAGAGCTAAGATAGGACAGGTTCTATGTATGGCAGAGCACCATGGGCCCCAAAACTCCCGGTGGTGTCCACGATGGGAGACCTTTACATGATCAGTGTGGCGGAGAGGACACAAGCTCAGAGAAGTCGGGAGTTTTATCTCACAACTATGAGTACATTTAATGAACAGGATTGCCGACTCTCCCAGAATATCCGGGAGACTCCTGAAGTTTGGGCAGTTCTCCCGGTATCCTGGGAAAGCCGGCAAATTTCCCGCACAAGAGGTCCCTCAGCCTCCCATTATAGTAATCCCTAGTGTTACTAGGAATAGGCGGGGCTTGACATATTAAGCCCCGCCCAGCCTGGAACACTATGAATTATAGTATTGATAGACAGGGGGTGGGGCTTAATGACACAATCTGCATATATCATGTCATTAAGCCCTACCCTCATACCTGCATCCATCTTTTCCCTCCGAGATCTCCTGTAGGGAAGACATAGAAAGTAGGCAACCCCGTGGTAGAAAATCCAAGTGGGCTAACGGACCATTGCTGATGTCATGTGACCTAACATAGATATGGATATTGGGATAGACATAAGGGAATTCTTTAAAAGACTAAGGATCAAATAGGGTTTGAAGTTAACAGAGGTAGAAAAATGGGCAGCCTAGATAGGCCAAGTGGTCATGTTCTATGTTTCCTTGGGCCTGATCCAGACCTACTTAAGTGCATGAACTTTGTTACTCAAGGGCTAAACCATGTTGATTTCAGGGGGAGCCAAGTTAATTGTATTCTTTGCATGCAGGGATATATCTTTAAATTGCTTACTGCACACAGATACTGACCAGCTTTACTATCACACTGTTATTTAGACTTGGGATAGGAAACATCACCTCTCAACTCTAATCTGTTTGCAATAGATGAAATATGACTCCCCTGCAATCAACATGGTTTAGCCCAGAAATAACACGACGGCAACGCCCGATCGTGAGGGCGGGCTATGTGGCCATACGCTCCTGTGGGGTAGCCTTCAGCCGGCGTAAGTAAGGGGCCATACGCCCGCACAGGGGGAGTGTCGGGGTAAGTGAGCGCCGATACGCTGTGCTTTAGTAAGCACAGCACATCGGCGTAGGTCTGAATCAGGCCCATTGTTCCTAATTCTTTGGGTGCAAAGCGTTTTTTTCAGCATGCAAAAAAACCCCATTAATTTGCACACTTCACATTGCACAGGTTTGATCAGGTGACGATTTGCACCTTTTTAGCTCCTGCTCCTTAATCTGGATCAGATTCTATGTAAATCATAGTGGATTCTTTATACATAGTGGTGGAAAAGTTTCATACACACAGAATTCTAAGATAATCTTGAGGCAATTGTTTTGAGTTGAGACCTCACAGGTGACCCCCCTTTCCCTATATAGAAATACCTATTCAGCACAGTAGTGTTTGGGGATGTATATGCTGGGTTTATGACTACATATAGCAGTATAGGAACGTTATGGTATTATTGACTGATGTATTTGATATCTATACACACGTCAATTAACAGAAAGTCTCACCTTAAAGGCAATGTCATAGAATTCTCCGCTGTTGCTGAGAGATGGGCGCCCGGATATCGCCATGCCATTGCTGTGGGTGTCGCTGCCCACCTTGCCATTGTCCTTGGTGGGTGGTATGCTGCAGGAGGCAGGGGAATTGCTGCTTTTGCTCTTCTGACTCTTCTTTCTGGACATGGTGTGACCAGTGGATGGCACTGTCTATAAGGGACTGGTCTCTATAGCCAGGGTGTAGTGAGATACCCTGATTCGTGAAATGAAGTGCCCGGCAAGGTAACGGAGTCACAGATCTAGTGCAGCTGGATGGGCATCTCTGCTCTCCTGGTAACTCTACTCTAAACTGAACGAGGTGCTGAAACTCCTAAACTGGCAGAGCGAAGCTCCTCAAACTGGATCAGGAGCTCTAAAAGCAGCCGGCACTCCTTAGTAGCCACAAATGCCCTGCCTTGAGTAGATCTTCTTCACAGTCACCAGTTAACTGTTTGCACTTCTGCAAGTGTCCGAGCTGTACTGTAACAAGTCCCTGTATAGCTCTCTTTGTAGTGCTGTTTGCCACCTCTGTTCCCTGTGGTTTGATATTTCAATTATTACCGATCTCTATGCACCTGCATAAGCTCCCTGACCCCTGAAGCCCTGTGTCTTCTTGTGATGTGCACCCTGGTGTCTATCCCACCAGTGCCTGATGCTTCTGCTCCCTTCAAGCTGTTCTCCCTGCAATCTGTTCTCCCTGGGCTCTGCTCCCTATTGTGACTGCTGTCTGTCACTTTCTTTCTGCTCCTCTTTATCTGTCTTCTCTATACACTATGCTGTAAACTCTGTCAGTCTACTCTGCCTGTTACATTATCCTCCACCAACACAAGACATTTGCCCATTCTCTTTGGCAGCCCAGAAGTCTACCCTCAATCACAAGTCCTTTACTTCAATATAACTCCTCAGAGCTGCACCCAATTCATGTGTTATGCTCCTCAAACATGCACCCCAATACTATACGCAAACTCTGCAATCTGCACCCCAAATACTATACTCTCACTCTGTAACATGCACCCCAATAATATACAGTCTGCAATGTGCACCTTAATAAAATACACTATACAACCTGCACCCCTATTCTATACACTCATTCTGCAATGTGCACCCCAAAAATACACACTCGCTCTGCAACTCGCACCACTATACTATACCCTTGCTTTGCAACCTGTACCCCAAAACTATATTTACACTGTGCAAAGTGCACCCCAATAAAATAACCTCACTCTGCTACTTGCACACCTATGCTGTGCCCTTACTCTGTACCCCAGTACTATAACCACACTGTACAATGTGCACCCCAATACTATAACTACACTCTGCAATGTCCGCCCCAATACTATACCAACACTGAGCAATCTGCACCCCAATAATATACTCTATTTGCAACTTGCACCCTAATAATATACTCTATTTGCAACTTGCACCCCAATAGGAAACCCTGTACCCCAATTCTATACCCTCACTCTGGAGCCATAGACCCCAATTCTATCCCCCCACCCCCAAATGTTATGACCAAATATCCAACCCCAGAACCTCACAGCCCGACAAGGCACCAGAACACTGAGACCTCCCAGCAAAGCCGCGGACAGAAGTTCTTCCTCCTGTTGCAGCCGCAGCCGGTTCTCGCTCCCGGGATGAGTGACAGCCGGTTGAGCTTTCCCTCCTGCCGCCGCTTCTCACAACACTCACCTCAGTCTCAGGCACCGGTATCAGCCCTGGAAAGGGGGGCGCGGCCCCCACCATGACTGACAGCCTGCAATGGCCAATCGTCGCGGCCGCGCATTGATAACCACAGGCACAGACAAGCTACAGGACCAATCATCAAAGCTACAGGACCAATCATCAAAGGCTAGAGGCAGGGCTATGCAAATAAGCAAGGACAGATGTTGCTGCC
>WWET01000796.1:361698-398942 GCA_011038615.1 Limnodynastes dumerilii | reverse complement strand
AATAAATTTAAATTTGGCGACTAAACATGCACGCCCCTAACACTCCCATAGTAAAGTACCTGCTTACGGCGGCTATACCCTACACTGGGTACTACCGTCGGCCGTACGAAATTTCGCACATAATACGCTGAGCGTACGGGCTTAGCACGCCCATACTGTACAATTTAAATGGCTACCCCCGCCTCCGTGTAGTAAAATGAGCGCCCAGGCGATCGTCGTACTGAACGCACGCCCCTCGAGCGAACACTTCGCTCACAATACGACCGCTATCCGCTCATGTCGCCCAGCCGACCGGAAGTTGTCATACTGAGCATGCGCAGTGCGAATTTTCGAACGAAAATACGCAAAAAACGGTCGTACGCTCGCTCAAAATAGGACAATTTCGTAGCTCTGGATCAGGCCCAGTGTTCCTTTATGTGCCACAAGCTGCATGTAGATGCAGGGACACTTTCATAAATGGTGACTAGGTCAATTTAACTTACAAGTCTTCACCCAAATCTGGGCTTCCACCCGTATGCACCGCTGTCCCGACCGATGCTACAATGTAGTATGGCGCGTCTCAGCCACACATGTGCTCTATGGGTTTGGTCCGTCGTGTGAGACAGCTGTACCTGCGGCCGGGTATGTGAAGGTGCCGTCGGGAGTGGGGATTCCTCCGGTCGGTTCCACTCTTTGATAGGCGGCACCACACACTTGCTGTTACTTCAACCTGGATTCTGTGTACGAAGGTTCATATGCCTCAGGATCCCTGTGCTTTCCCGGTCACACCACACCACAAGTCACTCTCTTGGGGCAGCTCTTGTTTTGAGTATACAGAAGATACTTGTGTGCTTTGCTGGATTGGTAGGAAGACACTTTGACGCGTTTCTCCTTAGTGGGTTTACTGTACAATGACTACGGGCCGGATCCAGAACTACGGGCGTCGGGTACGAACGACCGTAAGATGGTGATTGCTAGCTACTGTGCATGCATATTAACTATGTACGTAATCTACGTATCGTTTCGGTATGTAGATTGCGTATATGCGGTCTTAAAAACCGCATATACGCAATGTACGTACCAAAACAATACGTAGATTACGTACATTATTTCTACACATGCGCAGTAGCTAGCAATCACGGGTACGGACGGCCGTAGTTCTGGATCCGGCCCTACGTCCCTCCACCCCTATCCTCCCACGACACGCCTTTCAGGAGGAGTGGCCTCCCCTCGCATGCGCAGGAGTTTGGTTACAGCGGGAATTCATCATTACATCTCCGCTACAAACTCGCAGCCCCGAGCGCAGTAAGGTCCGGATTCGCAGTCACAGTGTTTTTCTTTAGACCGCACTTACGCAATCTGCATACAGAAATGGTACGTAGATAGATTCCCCTAACCTTAACTCTCCCCTTTTATAAGCCTAACCCTAACCCTACTCTTCTATCAGCCTAACTCTAATCCCACCTTCTATCAGCCTAACTCTCCTCTTCTACTAGCCTAACCTTAACTCTCCCCTACTATAAGCCTAACCCTAACCCTTCCCTTCTATCAGCCTAACTCTAACCCTCCCCTTCTATCAGCCTAACTCTAACCCTCCCCTTCTCTCAGCCTAACCTTAACCCTCCATGTTCTGCAGCCTAACTCTAACCTTCCCCTTCTATCAGCCTAACCCTTATCTTCCCCTTCTATCAGCCTAACTCTAACCCCCCCCCCTTCTATCAACCTAACCTTAAACCTCCATGTCCCACAGCTTTACTCTAACCTTCCCTTTGTATGAGCCTAACCCTAATGTTCATCAGCCCACTGCAGCCCATAGCCTGTCTCAGAGTCCATGTAGCGGGGAGCACAATTGGCTATTATGAATGGGTAATTAGGTGAAATAGGGCCATTTGCTATAGAACCCGTTCCCAATCAGAATATTCGTAATATGCATGATTTCAACACTGATACGGCCGCAGTTCAGCTGTCGGCTGCACCAATGTCGATAAACGGCCATTCTGTCCGGCAATGGCATCCTGTGTGATCCGGGAAATGAGAAGGAGGAGCCCTATAAGTCTATAAGCCTAAAATATCAGCATTTCAGTCATATATATTATCATTGTTACTATGATGATTATTTTGTTACTATTATTATTATTATTGTTACTAGGTACAGAGATGGTACATAGATAGCATAAATAAGCCACTATGCATGCGTAGTACCACAATTCTTAAAACAACGTACGTAAGACGAAAACTATGTAACTGTGAATCCGGACCCCTGTACGTAAGAAGCTGAAACTTCTTAAGTGTGAATCAGACCCATTGTCTGACTCCGGGCCTCTCTGGACACGATATCTACGCAGTTCTATTTATTTTATGTTAGGGTCCTGCTGTTGCAAGTCTCTTTCGGATATGACAACAAACAGTCTTTGAAACTCGGTGAAGGGCTGGTTCCGTCCTATATTACTTATTTTTGATTTGATGCAAGATCTGAGCAATAATTTTCATTTTGAAATGTCTTTATTTACCAGATAAGTAAAAAAAAAAAATGTGCATATAATATATATTGTAAACCTCTCATATACTAGTGCTGGATACATGGATGAAATAGAGTGAAAACTCAATCAGCTTTCAATGAGCCTGAAGAACATTGTTTTGCCAAAAAAAAACTATTGGGAAACTTTATGTAGTGAATTATTATGTGGAAAATTGACTATATTTTAATCCCGCCCGCACCTATTGACTCTATTTCAAATAATTATAATTCCCTTATCTTACAGGATGCATTACTGAGAATTCTTTACTGCATCTTAATTATGGACCAGATCCAGAGTTAGGTCCGTTAGGCCACTTACGCAAGCAAGTTGCGCTAGTAAAACTAGCGTAGCAAGTACTGTACAGAACTTTGTTCCATACAAGCCCATTTCCTAGGAAATTGGCTGTGCTTCCCCTCTGCCTACTAAAGTGGTAGGGGTAAGCATGCTAATTGTACAGTGTGGATCAGCGGTTGTACAGACCGCTGATCCGCACAATGGGCCTGATCCAGAGGTACGATGTAGCGCACACTGTGTACACTGCCATAAAGTCCGCACGAGAGAGGGGAGTGAGAGGCGACATTCACTCCCCTCTCTCTGTCGGACGGACAGACCCCCACAAGTACGGAAGGCGTGTGGGGGTCTGGATCTCGTCCTATAAGTTTACCTGTAAAAGAAATGATCAATACATTGTGCAAATATAAACAAACACAACCCCCCCCCAAATTTGACTACATTACTTACAACTATGTTTTTCCTATTTGAGCTTCGAGACATGAATATATATGACAATCCAGATATAACCATATCATTACATCATATACTGTATGAATAGTATGACAGAGTGGATTTAGAAGCATGCAAATTTATAATATGTATACTAAATTAGTTTAGAGTGGGTGTGACCTAAGTGAACTCTAAATTAAACTACATGCAAAAAAATATATTATTTCTTTTTTGGGATTCGTAAATCTAGTCGTAAATTTACATCTTTATTGGAGGGGTAATGAATTATTTTGCGATTCTCTCTAGCGCCATCTAGTGCCTCTGTTTGGAACTGCCAGAATGGAAAAGTGATGCCGTCTCTCCAGCGCCCTCCAGTGCTGGCCACTGGGTACTGCAAATTCCCTCCCCTCCAAGACAGAGCAGGATCCCAGGACCCAGACAGAGGCAGCTTCCTGAGGGGATGAGCGCTCCCTGCAGTTGAGAGCCGGAGTGTGGACAGCGGGGCTCGGGATTGTGGGCTTCTCCGGTCTTGTTGCTTGCTGTGGGGGGGCAGCCGGGGATCCCATGCGATGTGAGTGAGCTATGCATTTTGGAAATGGCCAGGCTGAAGCCCTAAGAAAAAATGGCGCCTCCCCCCCTGTGCTGGGACTGCGGCTCTGCCCCCTCTTCCTTCTCGCCGCTGGGCTCCTGCTGGGGCTCGGATCGGGGGCAGACTCTGGATGGTGCCAGCCCTGCCCGGGCAACTGCACGTGTGACAATGGCTCGTGCCTGGTGAACTGCTCTGGTGTGGGGCTGCTGGAGGTGCCCACTGTCCCTGCCAATGTCACCGTCCTGTGAGTATGCCCTGTCAACTCCTGATGCCACCAGTTGGCAAACTTTTATTGTGCATGCTAAAGTTAGTGTCCTTTCTTTGCATTTAGTTAAAGGGACGTTTCCTAAAAGTTTTGTACCATACTATGTTGCAAAAGTCTCAGAAGTCATGATAAATATTATGTCATGGGGCATAGGTCCCTGGCACAGTACAGTGGTGGTTATTATTTTTACTTTATTTAAATAATTTTTAATATATATGTTTCTGTTAGGGTGACATCACTGACTCCTTTATTTTCACTACCATTTGTGCTGCAACATAAAAAGTTTGTGATCTACAGGGCACAGTGGCTGCGTTATGTAATTTGATGGAGCTGATTGACAGCCAGTGATGCAAAAGCGGGCAAGAGGCCACTTTACACTGCAGGGTAGTAGCCAAACTTTTGAGATGCTTTGCAGTGCCATATATCCTCCTGGAATTTCCTGTTGGGGGCTATAGTGCTGCAAGGAGTCATTGGCATCTTTGCTGCCAGCCTGGTGTTTTGTGGTGAATATTGTGCCCTCCTGTTTGTTGCATGTTACTTTATTTCAAATTTTCTGGTGCATTTGCTTTTATAATTTTTTTTAACACTTTGTAAAAGTGACAGATTATGAGATGGCAAAAGTATTGTCTGCTGCACACCTGGCCAACCTGTAGCTCTCCAGGTGTTGAGGAACTACAACTCCCAGCATGCTTTGTCAAGTATCGGCTATGCCTTTGTAGTTATAGCATATATATAGATGGGAGTTGTGGTTTCACAACACCTGGAGAGCCACATGTTGGCCAGGTCTGGTCTAATGTGTATATGTCATATTTTAGTTTCCAGAGCTATAAATTTATTTAAAAAACCAAATCAAATTTTTAGCTGCTAAATTGCACATAGGTTTAGTAGTTCCTGTAAGCTTTCATTATCCAGCACCTATTTATGCTATACACACTGTATACAATTGCCATCAATGTTCTCAGCGATACATTAACCTCTATACCTCTATGGGGCTTATAATTCTGCATTTATATGGCATTGTTGAGCAGCAGCTCTGCATTGGACACTGGAGGTAAGGTGCTATGGATTTGCAGCCACCTGCAATGCAATACACAGGAAATACCAGTTGTCACTGAATGACAGCTTAATGCCACCACTTCTGTCACCCCTGCCAAAACAAATAAAGCCGCTATCCTGATTAAATGGTCATTTATTCGCTCCCCAGCGGAGAAGTGGATCCTTTCAATTTGTGCATTAATTTGTTTTTAACCCTTTTTTTTTTTAACTATTATTTTTTAAACGGATGAAGGCTATGATGAACACCCCTCCGTTATATGCCGTTGAATTCTCGCCATGGTAACTGTGGGGAAGAATGTGAACTATGTGTAAATGTGCAGTGAAGGAATACAAGCTGAGGATCTCACAGCTGGGACTTGTAAAGTCCAGCAACCAGCAAAGCTTTTCTATGGCTCGGTCGCCTATTCCCGCATGCTTTTGGTCCAAACCATAACATTTCTGCTTCCTTTCTTGAAGGAAGCTAGCTCCCCACTGGTTGTATATGTATACGGTAATGTTAGCGCTCCTGGTTTATATATGTCCATTTTAAATTACACCTTATAACTGAGTCCCAGGAGCTTGTTGCTGATACAACTCATGATGTTTGCCATTTTAAGTACAAAATGGCCACTTACATGCTAACAACAGTAAGGAGTTACAATCTCGGCTACAGTTATTTCCTGGCTGGAGCTGACAGACCAGAATGGACAAGCAGACAAAATGGCCTCTTGGGGCCAGATTTCCTAAGCTGCGGGTTTGGAAAAATTGAGGTGTTGCACATAGCAACCAATCAGATTCTAGCTGACATTTTCCAGTATGTCATAGGAAAGTGATAACTAGAATCTGATTGGTTGCTATGGGCAACATCTCCACTTTTCCAAACCCACAGCTGGCCCCTGGTGTCATGATAATATTAGTTGCTTTCCCCTACCTGTTAACATCAGTTAGTATTGGCAGCCATTTTGTCGGCTGAACCAATGTTAGGCCTATTAGTTCACTCTGAACCATCAAGCTCACACTTGAAGTTTACTAATGAAGACATGCTGATGAAACCATATATCTGGCTATTTGATGGTGAACAACAAATCAAACAGCAGCGGTCTGGTGTACAAGACAAGCATTGAAACAGCCAATGAGATGTGCGCATTATAAGATGTCTATGTATGATGGTCTTATATTGGATGATTGACCAACATATTGTGTAGTGTGTGCCCAGCCTATGAATTAGTTGTATATATATCAGCAGCAATGCTGACTACTGTGCCATTGTTCTGTGTCAGAATCATCCTGTGTCTTGTATTGCAACTTTCATTTGGCATTCATGATGACAAACTGACATCCAAATGGGAACACTTATATTGAGCTGGCCGCTGTGTTGGATAGTCTGGCTGTTTGGCATGTGTTTTGGCCCTGTGAATTGGGAAAGGAAGAGGTGTTGGGACTGTGAATTCAGAGATATTTTGGAACTGTTTTGCAGCGTCTTGACTATTTTGAAAGAACAACAGGCTTGCAATATGGTTTGAATATGCCCTAACTTATGTAACCAAACGCTCCAATGTGTTCTGTAAAAGTGTAAAAAAAAATATAGCTGTCATCAGAATGTAGTTAAAGAATTACTGCTTTATTTTTCACGGCATTGTGTTAGTATTATGCATTGCAAAAAGAGTTTTCAAACCCTATTTATCTGTAAAGGTCTTCAACCAGAATAAAGAATATAGAATAAAACACTCACCATCTGATACATTGTTGGGCTCTCTATACGCTTTCAATTGGATCCAGATTAGGCACTTACGCACGCTTTCTGTTCCGTGCAAGTGGAAACCGTACGCAAATGGCACGTGCGTAGTTTCAGGATCTAAGTACGTCTTATGGGAGGGGGGAGGGGGGAGTTGTATAAATTTGACTGTAAGGGTTTGTTTAAGCCCTTATTGCGATCCTTATTTATGCACGGCCCAATTTTTCGCAGGGTTGGTGTGTAAATTTTAAGGTAGGCTCCTGCCATTGGAATTCTGTATAGGAGAAGGGAGTGGTCTCCTCTCACGCATTAGGGTGATACGGTGATCCTCCATCAAGGCTGCGACTGCTGCGGCGATGTAGTTATGAATCTGGCTCTTTGATACGCTAAATAATAAGAGCAAACAATGCATTTAATCAAAGAAAGTACTACTCTGTTTGATACCATAAACAGCAACTTACACAAGTGTAACAAGCTGTAACAGGCCACTATGACATCAACATAGAAAGGACCTAAGCTCAGAAACCCTAACACGAATCCATTACAGCTGTGTGTTTTGGCATTGCGTTTAAGGGTAGGGGAGATGTTTAGGCAGGAGGTTCTACTGCTAGACAGTGAAAAATGGCCTTCTACAGGAATGAATCAATTAAGACATTTTTTATTTATTTTCATGCTGGGAACATCTTAAATACCATTTCTAAGCGGGATGTTTTGTATGTGCCTTCAACTGAACTATTGTGTATAATATATATTTAGGTGTTTTATATGTTGCAGCGTATTTAATAATCTTTGTGTTTATAGGTGCAAAAGCATTCGATTTTAATGAATGAGGTGTAGATTAGAAATCTAGAGAGTAGGAGACATTATGGACATAACACACGGTTTGTATGTATGATGCGATAGGAGGAGTAAAGTGAGATCAGTTGTGATTAATTTTAGCTCAAATTATCATGAAGGTTCCTAAGTGGATAAACTAGGAGAGGGGTTGGAGATGAAAATTTATTTGATTATTCCTTGCATAGTTGTAATGGATATATCTTTTGGTTACATTTGGGAAAGTCAGCCAATAGAGGTAGTGGTGAGTAAAGACAGGGGACCTGATTTTTGCTTAAAAAGGCTTCAGGTTCTTAATTATATGCAACTAGTAGCAAGGTGACTCCTCTGACACACCCCTGGTTTTCAGCTTCTTAACAAACTTACAAATGCCGTAGGGCTACCTTAACATCAGGTTCTTAGTTGTGTGCGTAGGGTGGCTAATTAAGAACGTTTCTGCCTAACCCAGTGCTCCTCAACCAGTGTGCCATGGCACACCAGTGTGCCACAGGATATTGCTAGGTGTGCCGCGGTGCAATGCCTCCAACAGGAGAAAAAGCACTGGAAAATCTTGCCTTAAGGAAATAAAGGGGATACTGGGGAGGCTTTAGACACATGAGTGGGGACTACTAGGGAGGCTGGAGACACATGATTGGTGATACTGGGGAGGCTGGAGACATGATGGAGGCTACTGTAGAGCTGCAGACACATGAATGGGGGCTACTGGTGAGGCTGCAGACACATGATGGAGGCTGCAGACACATGGATGTGGGCTGCTGGGGAGGCTGCAGACACATGAATGGGGGCTGCTGGGGAGGCTGCAGACACATCATGTGGGCTACTGGCTAACATAGTTAAATTAGTAATAAGAAAAAAATTATTAGCTGCGATGTTAAATAAAAAAAAATAAAAAATAACAATTAAATGTAATTTCTGTGTATGAATTTAGTAATTCCTGCTTTTTGCATCATTTTGCTTTTGGTGTGCCACGGAATTCTGGCAAGGGCTTAGGTGTGCCAAGGGTGAGAAAAGGTTGATGAGCACTGGATTAGAGGAATGGTCAAATTATGCACTTGAGGTACAACAACCAAAAGCTTAATACATCATTAATGACACTACAATAAAAACTACCAAGGAAGAAAAATATCTAGGAGACACAATTTCATGAGACTTAAAAGTAGCCAAGCAATGTAGCAAAGCAATGAGAATATTGCTTTGTTACAATATAGAACCCAATATAGCTGTGTTGTGAACTAAACTTGATTTTTACGTATGTGCTGTCACATATCGCCGGACTTGCTTTTTATTCCTTGTATGTACACAGTGGTCAGTTTTGGTCTTTTCCTGCACCTCTTTATATTATATATACACTTGCACACTTTTCATGTATTTGATTAGAAGCGAGGCCCGTGTTTTCTTGTTACTGTTACTAGGTCCTCACTTGTGTCTTTATATTGTCTACAGGATATTGATTAAACTTTCCAATGTGTGGAAGAAGGTATTTAGCCGAGTCTTTTTTTTTTGTATAGTGATCAGATAAAGGGACGTGAAGTGAGGGTCACTCTGGATACACACTTGGATGATGCTCTTTTGGGTAGAATCAGACACTACCTGAAGGAGATTCTTCCTCTCTGGGCTCCATAACCCAATGGAAAGGTACCAAAGATTGCCTGGTGGGAGGTGAGCGGGAAGGAGCCAACTAGAGGGTCTAGAGTGAAGCTCCAGTCCTGAATCCATGGGGGGGAACAGTCCCAAAGACAATATCTTAGGTCAGCTCTGGGTAAATCACATTTGAGTGAATGAGAGGATAGACCAGAGGGGTTATCTCCTACATCGTCCAACACCTCCTGGGCATGTAAGTGAACATACACCCAGAGGTCATTTTATTGCAGAGAGCTCCAGTCCGGGCTCCAGTTGATTTAGACCCCGGTTTCTCGCAGCCAGTCTCTAAAAGGTGTGGTTGAGCGGCCTAATTATAAAGGATAATGTTGGCACATTCTGGCCTCCATTCTGGTGTGGTTGTTGAATCTTGATCATGCTAAGTCTGGCTCACCCACCCCTACTCCCTAAATGAAAGGAATATTGCATCTTTTTGGGACCGCAAGAGGGGAAAACTTGTAGGGGGTATAGAAGCCTGGGGAGGATGATCATCTTTGGCTTGGTAGGAAAGACTGTGGCCCGAATTCACAAGACTGTGGCCCGCATTAAAGACCGCATATACGCAATCTACTTAACGAAACGATATGTAGATTACGTAAAATAGTTACTATGCATGCGTCGTATCTACTATTGGCAAATTATGGACGTATGTGCAATACATCCGGGGTTGTAAATCCGGGCCTGTGCTACAGCGTTTTACCACCACCGTGGCCTTCTCAATGGCTGATGCGATATTCAGTTTATATAGTTGGTAAATGTTTTTTGGTACATGGACGTCCAGATAAGGAATTCTGCTTTTGGCCCAATAAAGATGGACCTGTGTCGCCCATGCTGGACAGGTTAACCGGCCACTAAAGATTAGAGCCTGCAAATTTTCAAAATTGACGGTGAAGACTGACGCCTCCTCAAATATGGCCGTCAGAGGCTTTATGTGCTCATATAATAAATTTATGACGTTGTCTGTGAAAGTCTGTTATTTTATTAGGAGTACTGTCTTTCCAATAGAAAGGAATGGTAAAACTCTATGTTCTAAGCTGAAGCTGTGCTGTCCAAAGATTACCGGTGCATTCGTGGGAACTGGTTGCTATTACAGCACCTTTCCTTTAACATTACACCTGGTTCAATTGGCAGCACGTCCCTAATAATTCTGCCAGGCAGGGAACGGTGTAATATAACCTCTCCAAAAACCCCAATATCCATAAAGTAAACATTTTAAGATGGCTTTGGGAATTCAAATACTAATGTGGTTCTTCACAGGAGGATGGGATAACAACGACCAATATGCAGCATATCCTTGTACGTATCTCCATCCCCTTCAGCATACCCTCCAACATGACCCCTTCCATTAGGTACAATATACTCCACACCTGTGCTTCCAACTGTCACTCACCTGGTTTAAATGACTTACCTGATATTTAAAAAACTATTTTTCGCTTCAACAAAGGTGGTAACCATAGTAACTGCCAGTTGGAAACTGAGGAGCAGAGTATTTTGTACCTAATGGAATGGGTCATGTTGGAGGGTTTGCCTCAGTAGCGTCAAATGGTCCCATGACTATGGGAAATGACAGGATCCCATGACTATGGTAAATGACAGTGGCGGCAGGTATAGGGCATTAGGCAATTTAGGCAAGGGGTTTCCTAAACTCCAAGGTATTTATTTTTTAATGTTTTTGTTGATTTTATCTTTACATCACACCCATTGTTGGCGACCATTAGATCCCCGTCCATTTCCCAAGTAGAATTTCTCATCCTCAGCCCAGAATGTGTCATTGTGTGATTTAGGGAGTGTCGATGGGAAGCGGAGGATGGAATAGACGTTCATTGTACAGGGATATATCAAATTCTGCTTAACTGTCATATTTCTTCAGTCCACCAGTTCCTGCCTTGTGTTGGGATTCTCATCTTACAAGGCGAGAGAAACTGCTAATTACAGTCAAATGAACCATCTTCCCCCAGCCGCTGATTCACACGCACAGCCGTACAGAAATACTCCTTTTAATGGAGTACATCAGAGGCAGCCCAAGCTTTTGCGGGGTCCTGGGCTAAAAAAAAAAAAAAACATTTAAGGGGCGCATCAAAAAATGCCATATTGTTGTGTTTTTGTTCATGTATTTTTGCCTGATATAGACTTTAAGCGTTACTTATTACACACCATTTGCTGTTTCAAAGAAATAAAAATATTTCTGTATTAATATTCTAAGTAAAACATGAATTGAATTTCTTTTTTAATATACTGCTCTCAATAAAAAAAATAGAATTTTTTCTTGGCTTTGCGGTGTTTGGGGTGGGATTGGCCGCTAGAGTACATCAATGGAAGGGGTGGTATATGAAAATTCTGCAGTGAGAGTGTGTCGAGCACTTTATCCAGACTTCCGTGCCGCTAATCTTAAAGTAGGGTCCACGGATGGTAAGTGTGTGCGTACGAGGGCAGCAGCTCTTTTTGTTTCTTTGAGTGCAGCAGTATTGTAAATCTGGTGAATTATGAATAACCAGTAGTCCAGAAAACTGATTTTGTTTGTTAAGTAAATATATAAAATTCAAATTACAATAACATTGGGTGCAGTTTAATGGAAAGGTGGGTGAGATGCTGTGACATGATGTCACATGATTGCATTGTTTTATTTGGGTGTTCATAGGGTTATTTCAAAGCTTTTACTGGAAGCATGAGCAAACATGAATTTCTGAATACAGCTGATCAGTGCACACAGAATGTTTTGTCAATGTCAGATTTTATAAATAAAGCTGTTTGATATTTGTGTGCATTAAATATAATCAGCCATTGTGTCCTTTGGATGTGAAAAAAAAAAAAAAAAGAAAGAATTCACCTATTTGCACCCCTCATGCTGCAACATGGTTGGTCAAGGGGTAGATTTGGCACCTTTGTGAGTGGTTACTTAAATTTCTGCATCAGCCCCTTTGTGTCCATGGTGACTCATTGCTAAGGGTCTAGTTTTTGATGATCGTGTCTAATTTAAAATAGGATTTCATCCAAACAATGTTCTATTGATGAATGTGGAGGGCATATAGGACCAAATTTACAACCCCTAAATTTTGATGTGGCTATTTTTCTGTTTATAGCTACTACGCATGCTTAGTAACTGTTTTATGCTGTCTACGTAGTGTTTCGTTACATAGATTGCGTACATGTGGTCTTTAAATTAAAAAAGAGCTCTGGGGGGCATTTGAAAACCTCTCTGCTCGCCTTGTATCCTTGGTTGGCAATATGGAAAATCTGCAGCATTAGAAACCATTAATAACAGACAATAAAAGGTAAATATTCTGCTTCTTGTAATGCTAATATGAGGTTTGTTTTTTTCTTGGGGATAGGCTATAATTCATGATTATACTTTTATCTCTGTTGACCTATTTTGCAGTGTAGTACGATAAAAATGCTTTTCGGGTACGACTTCCTTCCGTACTGGATCTTATAACCCCTAGAACACAGGCTTATACAGAAAACTCAAACACAAGGAGACTGTAACCCATAAAATCGCTCTCCCTGCTGCAAAGACAAAGGGCTCCATTTAATTCCGCTAAATGTCTACCAGGAAACTCCTGCTGTATTTTACTGACGTTGGCTACAGAGAAGTGACAGAATATTCCTCTTTGCGGATGAAAGCGATTATGTTTCAGAACAGTAACGGCTGCTGCAGCACCAATTACAAGTTACCAATGATACAGCTGGCATTGTCCTTGCCAAACGTGTTTAAAATCCAACAACTTTATGTTGCAGGGATACTATGATGACAGCTGTATGTCTGGCATAGAGGCAGGGTACCTCTTCTAAACATAGATCTTTAAAATCTATTAACAAAAATATTGTCACCATTTTTGTCTGTCCCTGCTGTTCCTCTGATATGTCCTCTCTCTTTTTCATTCTTTTTCTTTTCTCTTCTTTCTCTATTTGTTTCTCTCCATCTCCCTACCAAAACTTTCTCCTCTGTGTCACTCTCGCTCTTTCTCTCTTTTTCTTTTTTTGCACATTCTCTTTCTTCCCATCTCCTCTCTCTCTCTCTCTCTCTCTTTCTTTTTTCCTCTTTCTTTTTCTCTCTCACTTTTTTCCTTTCTTATTCCTCTTTCTCCTTCTCTTTCTCTTCCTCTTCTCTTTCTCTTCCTCTTCTCTTTCTCTTCCTCTTCTCTTTCTCCTTCTCTTTCTCTTCCTCTTCCTCTTCTCTTTCTCTTTCTCTTTCTCTTTCTCTTTCTCTTCCTCTTCTCTTTCTCTTCCTCTTCTCTTTCTCTTCCTCTTTCTCTTCCTCTTCTCTTTCTCTTCCTCTTCTCTTTCTCTTTCTCTTTCTCTTTCTCTTCCCTTTCTCTTTCTCTTCCTCTTCTCTTTCTCTTCCTCTTCTCTTTCTCTTTCTCTTTCTCTTCCTCTTCTCTTCCTCTTCTCTTTCTCTTTCTCTTCTCTTTCTCTTTCTCTTTCTCTTTCTCTTTCTCTTCCTCTTCCTCTTCCTCTTCCTCTTCCTCTTCTCTTCCTCTTCCTCTTCCTCTTCCTCTTCTCTTTCTCTTTCTCTTCCTCTTCTCTTTCTCTTTCTCTTCCTCTTCTCTTTCTCTTCCTCTTCTCTTTCTCTTCCTCTTCTCTTTCTCTTTCTCTTCCTCTTCTCTTTCTCTTCCTCTTCTTCTCTTCCTCTTCCTCTTCTCCTCCTCTTCTCTTTCTCTTCCTCTTCCTCTTCTCCTCCTCTTCTCTTGCTCTTCCTCTTCTCTTCCTCTCTTTTGTTTTCTGTCTAGTTAATGACACTGTTAGAGGCATGACGTTTTGTTTGCCCTGTGGCGGGTGAAATGTCGCATTTCTGAACTACGGCCACCCACACACTTGTTTCTTCGCTAAGTAAAACCCTAAAATTTTTGACTGTGATTGTCACTGTTCTTCGTATCCTGTAGGATGTGACTCCTTGCAGCCAGAGGATATGGAAAAAATAGATTCCCATGAATTATCCATTTCTATTAATAAAATGTAAGTGATTGTTATAGCAACTACTTTGTTGGGGATTAGTGAAAAATCAATGTTCAGCTTGCATATTACTGTGCAGGCCCTCAAAATAGGTGACTACTCCAATGCCTGTTTGGCTGTTCTACAGGTGTGTGGAATGACCATTGGGTTGTGCGTTTGCTGTGTGTGTGTGTGGGGGGGGGTTGCTCCCCATTCAAATACTGCAATTGTTTTCAAATTTTGGGTTTTAATAGCAGCAAGATGGCGGCAGTTATTCCAGCGGTGTCTCATCCTCATCAGCAAATATGTGACCGATTGACTGGCTCCACCATATAGCACAAATCTTTCCAAATGGACCCATAAATAATCCTTGGCACCTACTGATAGACATTTGTAAGAATATCTCTTCTACTTATGTATGTTATCAGAAGGTTCTGTGGTCGTAGGTGCACGTTTTTCTGTCAGGCGAGGCATATTTGCGCATACATTGCGCCTGGAATGCCCACTTCCTGAGTTTAGGTAGGAATAGTGTTAATAGGCGGTGAACATGTGATCTCAGCAAGTGTAGGTCACAGGGGGATACTGGGGCCTGGCTACACACACTAACCACCGAGAAAGCGCCTTCTTTGCACAGATTTTTGGCTTAAAACCCCTTCAATGTTCTTGAGCAAGGTGTGGCACCAGCAGCAGCTGAATGAAGCCGATCGTTCCTGTTAACGCTTAGTGATCTGGGAGCATGAGGAGGAATACGGATTCTAATGTGCGGATTGGGTGCAGGGCTTTATAATCGGATATGTATATATTTATATAAGGAGGGAGTTCTGAGAGTGTTATGATCTTCATCTGGCTACATCCCGGTGATTATCGGAGACGTGGGCTTTAACAGTGAGTCGCACGCTCCGGATCAATCGCGGCGTTAGCCACACAACACTCCGCGTCCAGAAAGTTCTGCAAAAAAAGTGGCTATTTATTTTTAGTTCTTACTCCATGTTTTTTTTTTTAAACATTTATTGTTCCAATCACACGAGAAATGAGTGTATTATTATTATTATGGTTTAGGTATTCGAAGCACCTTACAGAGGCAATAGGAAAGCCAATAGTTACATATACAATAATTAACAGAGGGTATAAAAACATGAAAAAGGAATACAATACATGTACAATGCAAAACTGAAATACGGTACAAAAATAGCGGAACAATATGTAAGGGAAATATAGATGCTGGATATGTGTGTAGGAGCAGAAGAATAAGGAGAGAGATAGACAGTAGAAAGAGCAAGGTGGGAGGTGATGAGGACAGGGTAGAGGGAAGATGACAGGAGGGAGGAGGACCCTGCTCATAAGAGCTAACATGCTATGTGAGAGAGGGTGAACAAACAAGAGAGAGGGTGAGCAAACAGGAGACACAGAGATGAAGATGGGGAGGGCAGGTAAGCTTAGGTGGAGGAAGGGTAGGCTAGCCTGAAGAAGTGGGGTTTGAGGGAGTGTATGGAACAATCTTGCGTAAGTGTCATAACATCACTTGATCGCATCTTTTATACGGCTTCATTTTACCGATGGAACAATGTCGGAAGAACACATGGGGAAAAAACGATCACCTAGTAGAATGTATGTAAAAATCATTTCAGGATACTTCATTGTGAGGAGAACATGTGGTGTGTGCCCGGCTTTACTCCCCCAGATGTTTCACTGAACACTGGTTCTTTGTCGCGCGCCGCACGTTGGAGCTGCGTGTGCGAACTGCGCCAAACACTCCAGGCGTCTTTTCCCTGCCCGATGCTGGACTGGGGTCTTGCTGAGGCCTAGCGTGTCCCAGTGTGTATTAACTCTGTGTAGTTTGGCGCGTTACAGCACATCTGTGTGTCAGCTGACTGCTTGTCTACAGATATACATTTTTTTTTTTTTATTTATTTGGCCCGGTTGAAATTACATTTATATTTTTTCATTTAAACCTGAAATTTAAAAGGAATTTACCTTAATATTTAACATAATTTGTGTGATATGGACAATGGAAGGTATGTGTGTAAATCAGACCCTCCAACATGACCCATTCCATTAGGTACAAAATACTCTGCTCCTCAGTTTCCAACTGTCAGTTACTATGGTAACCACCTTTTTTGCAGAGACAAATAGTTTTTTTTAAATATTAGTTAAGTCATTTCACCAGGTGAGTGACAGTTTGAAGCTCAGGAGTGGAGTATATTGTACCTGATGGAATGGGTCATGTTGGAGGGTCTGTTAGGGTTAGGCTGCAATGAGGGGAGGATTAGAGTTAGGCTGCAGTTAGGGGAGGGTAAGCATAGTGTTAGTGTTTGTATCAGACTTTTTTTTATCGACAACACTAAGATTAGTATAATAATGCCATAGACTTTAACGTAAAGTAACAAGTACATTTTTGCAGACATACACTCTCAGCCTAATGTTGATTGTATGAATATCACAAAAATGACTTAATAACTTGTATACCACACCCTTGTGCTCGGACTGAAGAGCACAACTTCATCATAAGTTTGGATCCGGCACTGTTTGCCTGTCTGTTTCTGCAATTGTGATTACCTGATGTTAAAGCTTGACTGAGACACAGAACGCTGGATCCTTATTTGAAACCTTGAAACCTGTTTGAAAGTAAATGATACAAACCTCTTTAAATCAGCATTCTGGAATGCAGTTGGTATGTGAATACCAACACATCTTACACACAAAAATATAACAGACAGATCTTATCTAAACAATGTCCGAAATGGCAGATCCCTGTTAAATAGGCACTTCTAGCAGGGGAAGGGGGGGCCATGATAACCCCCCCCTCCGAATTCACCTCTGCCCCAGTGTAGTGTCACATCAAAATATGTGTACAGTGTGGTGGTTAGTGGGTAGAATAATCTAAATTTAGAGTTAGAGGGTGGCTCAGGAATTTTGGTAATTTTTCCCTAAAAAGATGCAATTACAGGAAATGTGTTGAAGCTGAGAGACCATCTTGTACAGGAAGGGCATGTAGCCTGACAGTGCTGTGATCCAAAATGGGGGCAGACAATGAGTATCAGTTACCACTATGGAATCTGGTCAAGTAGCAGTACACACATATATCATCATTTTTTTTAATTACCCCTCCCCCTCCCATTATTTTTAATTTTTTTAACATATATTTTGCAATACTTTTGAGGTACATTTTCTACATATTCTATTCCATTCAGCCGCCTCCATTCAGTCCTTACCCTAACCCTCACCTTTTTTTTATTTTTACCCTAACCCTCCCTTCCCTGCAGCCTGACCCTAACCCCACTTTCCACACAGCCTAACCCTAACCCCAACCCTCCCTTTCCTAGAGCCTAAAGCTGGGCCTGATCCAGACCTACGCCAATAATACGCCCTTGTGCGTAGCATATTTACGCTAACGTAACTACGAAGCACTCCCATTGATCGTCCGTATTTATGCCGTCTTACGCCGACCAAACTCTACCCTAACTTTTCTGAGCATATCTGCGGGCGTCCGTAGGCTCCATGCGTATCTATGGCGCTTAGCACACCCATACAGTACGATTTAAATGCCTCATCTTGCCCTTGAAGCGTAATTACGGGTTTCGTATGGCTGGCACGCCCCTTTGTCTGTAGTTACGAAGCTGTATACTCGTTTTGTTGCTTAAAATCTGCTACGCACATGCGCAGTAAGTACTAATGGGCGCTTTTACGCTCACGGCAAGAGTAAAATCACGGGCGGCCGTAGGTCTGGATCTGCTCCCCTCCCCCTAAGCCTAAAAGTGGCCCGGCAAGCAGCGCTTCTTTAAAGGAATGGGTGAGTATACCGTTGCATCATCCATTCAAAAAATATCTAAAATGGCTGCCATTCAAAATAGATACAGCCAAAAAGCAACTTTCCGCTGTCTCTACTTTGCAATGACAGCCATCGATGCGGGGACTCCCACTGCTCTGCCATCTGGTATCGCACCTGGTACAGCTGCTACCTCCTTACATCCTTGCCCAGTCACCACGAGTACCAGCAGAAAGTGGTTTCCTGGTTGAGAACCTCTGTGTGTAAAGGATGGCTGAGTTATTGCTGTATGTTCACCCCTTTCCTCTCACGGAACACCCCTCAGAATAAAAGTGGCCGCAGCATTGAGTTGCATTTGATTCTTGTTCCCCGTGATTGTGTGTTCAGTACATACACAGTGATATGCCACATCATGGGCCGTGCGCTCGAGTCTAATAGGGACAAATTCCCTATGGGCTGCGAGAGAAAATCTGTGTTGTAGAATTGAATTTGTCCCTAGTGGACTCGAGCGCACAGTCTGTGATGCGCAGCAGCAATACCGCAGGGGATTGAAGTACCCCTGTAATGTCTAGACATTGGTAAACCCTTATTGTGTCGTACTCCATTTTAGACCTGTTTCTTTAGCTCCTATGTGTTGGCTTCTGCTGAGTGGATTCTCTGAGGAAAACAAGGACTGCAGTGTGGTAACGAGTTAATGATTTGTGACATATTGTCATTCCCAGCATGTGACAGGCTCAGGCTGTCCACCTTTTGTCCTTGAAGTATCATTTTTTCAGTATTGTGCTTTGGACATGTCCTGGTTTATTTTTATTTGTTATTTATGTGAAGCTGTTATATACTTAAATATGAAATAAAGAAAAATGACAAGGTTTTTTTTTTTGGGGTGGGGGATAAAAAAAAAATGCCGTTTATACCAATACCAAAGCTTCTCATCTGGGTGAATATAATAAAATTAGTATTGGGTGAGTCTAACTGCAGTCATAGTAGCTTCGTCAGCTGTGACTACCTCGTACAAATGCCACATGGTCTTTTATTCTGATAATAGTGACACATGAATGTGTAAATGACAGAAATCATAGAACTGTTCTGTTGTGACTGCAACACATTTGTTTAGAATTAAAAATGTACTTTATCTACAATTTATTTGTGTTGTTTTTCCCCCTTTTTTAAATTTATTTATTTATATTTTGTCAAGCTACGATTTAGATGTCATTTTTGACACCCCCACCCCCTCCAGTCTTCAGAGAACCGTATTTGCGGGAAGTCCAGTGCGTATTTTTAAGGACGTTTCAACTGCGCATGCGTGGTAACTAAATTTACGCTATCTACATTGAATTTACGCACAGACGTCCATTAGGCACGGACTCGTGAATGACCATTTGAGGGCGAGGTGAAGGTACGGTTGGGTAGATACGCACGTACGGCAGCAAAATACGCACGGAACTGCACACTTAAATGTAGGGGTGGGTCGAGGCACTCAGTGCCTCGTCCGTCCGTGTGAGGGGTGTCATGGGTGTTACCTTGCTGTGTTCGTGCGAATATTTGCGAACTTTTCGCGGACGGTTCTCTGAATCAGGCCCTTTGTCCACACATAAGTTTGTTAGCCCCCTTAACTTTGCCAAGGTGCAAATTTACTCTTGTATTGTTTTTGCTTCTAAAACAGCATCAGGCCCTGCAGCTTATATATACTTGGTTGTGTGATTCATTTCAACTTTCATTTTGTCTCCAATTGATTAAGACCTTCTTCATGGTTATAGGATTCAGGGCAGGGGGGGAGGGGTTAACTCTTTAAGGGGCGTGTCTGTGGTAACAGAGGGGGAGTGGCCAATTACGTGATGTCAAATTTTGTTGAATTCTCTTTTTACAGCAACTATCTAGAGCCCTCAGCAAATATAAATGTATATGCTTTATACTTAAAAGAATTATTTCTATTTTAATTACACACATTTTGAAACAAATATGTTCTGTAGAAACAAAAAAAAAAACTAATGCACATTAGAATGTGTTCCTTTTTATTTAATTTATTTATGTTTGTCGCACGAACATGTACATCGGGCCTTAAATGGCTGATTCACAGTCTTCTATTCTAGGTAACGTGTATTGCGTTCCACTTTGTAGATACAAACACAGGGGCTTGATTCAAGCTTAGAGAGGAATACTTTTCTTTTCAGTTTGATTCACTTATTCCCCTCCCCGGTGACATTTAGGTCTTTGACTCCAGATTATGTAATGTGTGGTTTGTGGTTTGTGTTGGTAGGGGTAATATTCTTTTTGCCATGTGTTTGTATACAATGCACGCTATATATCGTAAGTGCCAATTGCTGCATTCCAATATCATTCAATATCATTGTCAATGTTGGAAAGGAAAATGTGTACTCTTGGTCCATAACTAGCATTATTTGGGGCTAGTGCACAAAATAAGGCAGGCTTGGCTAACCTGTGGCTGTCCAGGTGTTGTGAAACTACGAGTCCCAGCATGCCTTAACTGCAAATGCATAGCGGACACCTGACAAAGCATGCTGGGAATTGTAGTTTCACAACACCTGGAGTGCCACAGGTGAGCCAAGCCTGCAATAAGGCAATAACATTCACATAGACTATGTTCTACATTTTTGGTTTAAGTCTTGTACTCAAACTGACCTAATAGTTTGGTTGCCTCCAAGAGTCATGATATCATTTTCACAACTTGACACCTCCTCTGTATTTGCAATATATTGGCTTGCCCGGGTGTAAGCGCTGGTCACATCAACACAACTGGCAGAATGCTATCAAATCCCATTAAGTTGATCTGTTTGGTTAAGCTACTATACAGCTCGTCTGCCAAATGCATTGTAACATTTCCCGTGGACATCCTCCTAATCTCTTGTGCCCGTGAAGAGTGCAAGCGTCTCTTGTCATTCTAATCTCAAAGCACGCAGGGAATAACCAAGTTTTCTCATTTATATATTTAGTCAATGTGCTCACTATTGCAGATATGTCCTCAAGGGATTGGATGTTGTGAATGAATGGAGTTAAAATGTTTGGTAAGGGGGGAAAGCTGATTGAATGTGTGGAGCCTGGTGGGACCATGGATGTGGCTTATCCACATCATGGGTGTGATTTATCCACATCATGATATCATGACTTATTGTTTTGTAATCATGCAGGGTTGGCTGGTTTAAACCACCTTGGTTTAAAAAATAAAAATAAAATAAAAACACTCATTTTTTTAAAATTATGTTGTGACTATATGCACATTGCTGTGACATGAAACAAAAACCGTTATAAGGGAATCCCCCTCATATTATTTCACATTCTTTTAGGTTGTGGTCTTCGTTTCAGTGAGCAGAACCAATGCAGAAAAGTCACACACACACACATACAACATAGAAATGGCTAAATCTGCCTAGCATCAGCTAACACTCCACAAACTCCTCCCCTAACATCCTATAGGACAGGACAAAACCACAACTAACGGACAAAACTTCAATATAGGCTGAATACTGAAAAGGCTTCTAAACTAGTTTAAATTATTTGTGTTTTTTTTATTGTTTTTTCTCAACCCTGTAATCAAGTATTTTATTTATTTATTATTACCCGGCTTTTATATAGCGCCATCAGATTACGTAGCGCCACACAGTGGGTATGGTTTGAGACAGTTTGTGTGGAAATATTTGAGCTTGAATCAATGCATAGAGGCCTGAGATACGGACTTCAGACACCAAGCCCAAGAAACCCCAAACCAATTGAGTTTTATTCTTTTTACGATGGAAAGCGTGCCACAATGATTTATTATGTTTAGTTATCGTTGTGCTCAGGGTAAATAGAGATGGCACAGTGCCCTGGTATATGGCAGTCTAATATGGGGCTAAAATACGCTTATCCTAGTGTCTTATAAATATGGAGCATGTTGGCGGATATTATGGTGGTTGTATTAGCAGTGAAGGGGGAGGGGTGTATCTGACAACAGGAGGACTATAACTTCTTCCAGGTGAAGTCACATCATGGTGGTCCTCTGGAGGACGCAGTTTTGTTCCGCTACTAATATACCCTTGTCTGCATGTCTAAAGCTTTCCAGCAGCATGTGAAGAGAGCATTAGAACCCTTACCCCATATGTCTGGAATCCACAGATGTTTACTTAGACCTGCTCATTACTGCAGCTGAGGATCATCCGGGATAGATAGATCTGTAGTCTCAGGGGCCTGGGCTCTGAGTCCTGGAACATGGATGGAAGATGATCTGCGCTCAGCTGTGGAACGGATGTTGTGTTCCCACATTCAAGCACCTTTTATCAAAATACGATTGTTGTTTTTTCTTTTCCTTTTCTTTTTCTTTTATATATATTTTATTACGGCTCGTGCACTGAAGATCAGGACACGGTTTTTTTGGACGGAAGCTTTTTGTGATTACCGGATGTGTGGGGTCCACGGTACCCATGTATCCGTGCGATTGCTCGTATGGACGGAAAAGGGCGGTGGTTCAGACCTCTATATCTGTGAACGGATATATACTGTACGTTATAATGACAAATACAACCTGGCCATTTGTTGCAAGCTGTCACAAGTCTCTTTGCTCTTATGCAGGGTTGCCGACTTTTTAAAGCTTCCCTCCGGGAGGGAAGGCTTAGATTGCTGCGAGGGGGCGGTGCTTAAGGACGCAATTTATGCAAATCACGCCATTAAGCCCCACCCCTGCCAATCATTCATGCAATCTCTAGTGTTACATGGGATGACATCATCAAGCCCCGCCCATCCCTAGTACCTCTAGGGATTACAGTTGTAATTGATAGGATGTCTGGGCTTGCGGGAGCTTTGCAGGCTCCCCTGGTATCCCGAGAGGACTGCCCAAATTTCGGGAGTCTCCCGGATGTTCCGGGAGAGTCGGCAACCCTGCTCTTATGCAGGCAAATCTCCGGGCCTCAGGTCCCACCCCTACTACTGTAATTCTTATGGGGTGACCTGACCTATAGACAAACCAGCAGTTGTACAGTCGCCCGGTCAGCAGGTTCCATAATCTAGTCGCCATGGTGACCTGGCAACCGGTATTTGTCGAGCCCTGCCATATTCTGTAAAGTAAAGCCAGTTTCGTCATCACTTGCGAGAACGCCTCACGTTTAAACACCAATTCTCCGCCGTGCCAGAATCCTGCGCAGTGTTACCAGCAGCGTTCAAAAACAACATGGCACGGGGCGTTAAGAGGCATAGGCGGCTTCATGTCTGCACATTTTGTTGAACGTCGGCCATGCTTTGCCAGGTCTCATAAATACAGATTATTTTATTGTATTTTAATATATATATAAATGTACGGCTTCAGTTCAAGTAGTGCCCTAATTTTGTGGTGGAAATAGTTTTGATTTTGTAATTGAACCCCATGTGCAGGAAAGGGTTAAAGGATGTCACCCACGCACACACACTCACACACACACACACACACACACACACACGTAACGCCGCCTCTCTCCTTTCCCCCGATCCTTGGGAGCAGTTGCTGGTACATTATGAAGGGGGGGGCCCTCAGGAAAACCGCAGCCGGGACACTGTTTCCATTAGTAACAGAAGCTAACGTGGGAAGGGGAGAGGGGTGCATCTCCGACAGCTCCTGCCCCACTTTCTAAGCACTTCTGCAGTCAGCTTCCATGACCTGCAGCCCCTCACTACAACTTTCCGCTCTCACTAAACAGTGGCTGCAAAATCTCAGGGGGGAGGGGGGCACGGACCTTCACACTGCTCTGGATTCAGGCGAAAGGGTTTACAAGCTACCTGTAAAGTTATATGATCATGGACGTTGTTTTTTTCTCTTCTTGCTAAAATCTCACTTTTACATGTTGAGCGAGTAATTTGTAGATTATTAGTTTATCTGTAATCTCCAGCATTCTGCAGATTTCACTTCCAAGACTCACACTGCTATATTTTTTAAGTGCTCCTTCTTAGAAATTGGGAAAAGGCCCAGATTAGCTTTAAAGTCATTGTGGCTCGACTTCCTGAACATCTGTTTTCTAATGAATGATGTTGCTGCTAATAATTTGTTACAGGAACGGTTCCCCCAACCAGTCCTCATACTTGCACCAACAGTCTACGAGTATGAGAAGCTACTTGAACATTATATACAGGGTCCGATTCAATTAGGAAAAAATCATTCGCCGGCGTATTTTTAACGCATTTTTTTTTATTTACCGCCTTTGTTTTTTTTTTGCAATTCAATTCTTTTATTGCGTTAAAAATCCGCCGTTTTTTTAACGATAAAAATCCGCACCTATGAGAGACTCAACCTGCAAAATGGCTGCCACATACATTTTCTTTAATGAAGCATTTTGTTGCATCATGGAGGTTACAGCAAAACGGGGAACAGTAATGATGGCATCCAACATACTTAGTCAAACATTTTCCTCAGCCTGCCTTTTATGACTCTCTAGGATGCAATTCTGGGGAGAGATCAGCATATGATAGAATATTGTTGCCTCATTTTTTATGTAAGCCATAAACATTATGATAGACTGATTGTATGCAAGTATATATGATCTATATACCCGGGCGAATACAGACGATGCGTCTTCCCTCTGTGTCTGTATGAGGTAGGACAGTCAAGAATCCAGAGTCCAACACTTGCTTTACTGCAGAAGGTTTCAAATCCGTAAACACCTCCGGCCAGCTCTTACGGCAACTGTAATAATTGACCAGGAGCTGAAGAGCCCGGTCGTAGTCAAACTTGCGAGCCCTCAAGAAGCGAAGCAGGAAGGAGTCATCCACTCTTGTTTTTAGGTTAGGGTATTCCTTCCATATCATGTCTCGTAGGGCCTGAACATCACGTAACCTCCATTCTGGCTTCTCCTGCAATTCCTCTCGAGCCTTGTGGACAAGCTCAGCGCTCAGCGTGCAGACGTATCCCTCCTGCAGAGTGGAGTCCACTTCTAAGGAAGAGGACACAGAAGAACTTCCTACGGATAGCTCATTCTCTTGTGCCATTGAACAGGAGGCGCCTGATAATAAAAGGGGAAGTATTCATTTTCTGACAAGATATACCACAGAGCACAATATTATACACTCAAAAGACTTCCTAAGAATTATACTTACCAAACCAGTACACATTAAAATGCTGTGCAGTATAATTGCACATAGTAGTTAAAGGTTTCAAATACTTTACATAATTAAAAAGATATTTTGCAAATATTTTATGTGTTCAGAGCTACTCAACAAAATGTAAGCAGCTGCCCCAGGTTATATTTCAAACAGACTTTACAAGTTTTACACTTTCAGATGTACTAGTTCCTGAAAGTTATGTACAAGGTCACAACAAAGACATCTGAAGGTACGTGTATTAACCCCTTTTCTGCTGTCAACCACCACTGTCCTTCACCATTTGTTACTAAAGACCCACCTTCATTTACAGGCTCCAGCCTACACGCTTCACTAGCACTGCAGTAACCAGCCACCAGCCTGGAATAACTGTAGCCCAGCAATTCTCACTATGCCTACTGCTGAAAACAGATCCAGAACAGCTGTTCCCCATGTTTGGCTGCAGATGCTTTCAACGAGATCACCAAATGCATAGCGATGGTGACAGCAGTGGCAGTTGTGCTCCCTGGTCCCAGCAGTTGAAGGGATGCTATTCCAGAAGAGCTTCTAAACCAGTGTTGTCTAGCCTGTGGCACTCCAGGTGTTGCGAAACTACAATTCCCAGCATGCTTTGTCAGGTATCCACTATGCTTTTGCCGTTAAGGCATGCTGGTACTCGTAGTTTCACAACACCTGGAGTGCCACAGGTTTGCCAACACTGTTCTAAACCCATTATGCTTCATTATCTTATCAAGCAATTATCAGTGCTTTTTCTTATAGCAGTCTAAAGCAACTAAACATGTATAGCTTGGAACAGAGGGAGGGGGAATTTGAAATACCTTATGGGGTGTAACATGTAAAGGGGGTGCCATTTTTCACAGAAAGTGGTTGTAGAACACAGGTGTGGGTATAAACCTGGAGGGTGGTAGATTTAGAAGAATTGTGCAGAAAAATGTGAATAGTCTCCTATCTGAGGTGGCAGAGGGGAGAACAATACAAACATGCATGGTATAAATAGAAGGATACCCATAATCTTAAATAGGGTCTTGGGCCAGTACAGTTTATGAAGGGACTGATCTAGAGTCTGTTTAAGAGGAAAAGGCTGCAAATGGCGAATGCGCATGTGTCCTTGTGAGGCTTTCAGTAGAGAGCTGAATCTTCAGGATCCAGGCTTCAATGCTGGAAGCCTTTCGTACAACGTAGTAGGATGGAGCACCATGTGTACAGCGTGTGTGCAAGGTGGGAGGTATGTAAATCGTACAGTAAGGCTTGAGCCCATATGTATGATCCTCATCCCCATTGTCCTTGGGCACGGTGCGTAAATATTAAGGTAGGGTCATGGTGTCGGAAGTCCCGTTGCACGTGAAAGGAAAGATCATTCCTCTCTTACTCTAATATGGAGACTTAGGATTACAGCAGCAAAATTCTGGATGTGGCCAAGTGTGAAGGAAAAAAAAAAAAAAAAGTTTGATATGTTTCGCCTGATGAGAAAATACAAATTGAGTTTGCTAATTCTACATACACACAAACATGTGTAAATCTGCAAATCAGCCTTAAATAAATAATGATAGCACTATTAGTTAAGTCGGTTTTGCAGACTGGGGATCTGATGCTGAGTTTTTGCACAGATGAATTCTAAATCCACATCTATCCAGAGCTGCAATTTTTCCAATTCTGGATAGGACGTACAGAAAAGGTGCATGTATTTGCACCATGCAGACAGATGCAGCGGCAGAGGCTGCGAGACCTATACAAGTTCACATTGTTCAAATGGGTTGTGTGTGGTTTTTTTTTTTTTTAAGTCAAATTAAAACAGCTAAAACATTTTTTTATTTATGTATGTCCTGAAGTGCCAGACCTGTCTTTTGTACCTTGTAGTTACACAGTGGTCACTATGATCCTTGGCTGCACCTCTCCATTTATATATATATACTTGCACACATTTCATATATTGAATTAGAAGCGTGCCCTGTTGTTTTTTGTTACTTTAATAGTTTTACTTTGGGAGTTTGACTCCTCCCACAAAATGGCTGCTGCATACTGTTCAAATAATAGGAGTGTCTTAACATAGACCTCCTGACTACACATATAGCAGATGGATAGGGACTCACCTACAGGAGGTGCCTTGACGCTGGGCAGGTGAGCTTAACCCAATATAGCTATATTGTGAACTAAACCTCCTTTTTATTTATGTGTTGACACACAGTGTTATTTAATGTATGTTTGGAGCGCCGGACCTCTTTTGTTCCATATATATATATGAATTATCGACGGAAGGGTTAAGGCTAGGGTGCGGGAAAGGGAAGGTTAGGGTTAGGTGGTAGAGAGGGGAGGGATAAGGTTAGGCTGTGGGATGAGGATGGCTAGGGTTAGCGGAGAGTTAAGGGTAGGCTATAAAACGAGGATGGTTAGGGTGGGGTTAAGGTTAGACTGTGGCTAGGGGAGTGTTCAGGTTAGGGAAGTGTTAAAGTTTGGTTGCAGGATAGGGGATGGTGAGGGTTATGATCAAGAAAACGTACTTTTCACTGTTGGACTTTTTGTAAACACAGCAGTCGAGGGCAGGGCCACCATCGCCCTGATCAGTTGATGGGGGCCCACCATCATTACAAGGCCAATGCGCAGAGAAGATTCTCCCTGCACACTGCCCAGAGGGTAACTCAGGTTCACGGGGCCCTGATGACATCACCGATGATGTCACATAGGGGGGCCGGGTCCCACGAGTGTGTCCCAGGACCACAAATTCTGAAGGTGACTCTGCTTGCGGGAATGACGCTGTCTGTCTGTAAACTGCCTAAAATTGACGCCGGTGGTCATTGTAGTCGCACAAAGCAATCCGTCGAAAGACAAATTATGGGAGTGGCGATCTACACTTCATTGCAACGTGGTTTTGACCAAGTGCAGATTTGCACCTTTTTTGCACATTTACTTCTAACTCTGGACCAGCCCCAAAATATCTTTCTTACACCCCTGAATTGCAGTATAATTGTGCGTTCCTTTTTAGTGTATACATTATGAAGGAACACTACTACTGAATGAACAGTTTGAATTTCAAAGCTTTAATTAAAATTTTAAACTTCCCAGCCAGTCATAACGGGTGAAATTGGTCGCAGAAGGTCACCCGCTGGACTTAGACAGGACCTGGGGCTGGTGCAAGCACTTACGGCAGCATAACTACGGACCCCCGCACACACGTAAAGCGTGCTGGTCTCTGGATATGGCCCTATGGCTATAGGGAAAAGAATAATAACTGTAATTTGGTTCTAAACCAATCAGATTCTATTCTTTATCAGGTCCACTCTAAATGATGTGAAATAGAGTTTGATTGGTTGCTATGGTTAGCGCCTTCTCTGTTCTTTATAGACATTGTTGTGGTGAATCTGCCTCCGAAATAGGTGAAGCTACTTTAAGTTTAACATATAAGCCCAGCACAAAAATCTCCTATTGCTTATAACCTCATTGGTGTGTAAGGGAGGAGTGGAGACTAAGAATAAAACTGGAGAGATGTAGATGTAAAAGTTGTGGCCTGCTACAACTACAAATCCCAGCATGCCCTGACAAAATGGTTGTTAGTAATGCGATTATTTATTTTTTTTTTACTCACGGGTTATTGTATCGTTCCCCTCATGTGTAAAGCACAGGCAACAAATAGAGCCGTACCCGTCTGCCAAACTGAGCTCACGTGGGGAAGTCTGGAGCGCAGTGTTTTATTATAATTTTTTTAATATTTTTAATAATTTTTCTTCAGTTTGTGTAACCATATTAGGAAAAACTTCTGTCTGGGAACAGACAAAGCGCACGCCATAGAAGTAAATTAATCCCTGAAAACATAATGGTGCCATTGTGATTTATTAAATCTAAGGCTTCTTTATCTCCCTGAGACCAGAGAAATAGGACATTACAATATAAGGTAACAAATGTTCTTCATGCTGTATGCTGGCAGGTGTGTCACGTGACCTTGCGCCCCAAAACCGCGGCTTCATACTGAACCTGACCAAAGTATGCACTTACAAGGTCTATTGGAGGGAGTATCTGCTAAGACATTGTCTGCTAGACTTAATGGAGGTAGAATCTGCTAGACATAGTGGAGGTAGAATCTGCTAGACATGGTGGAGGGAGAATCTACTAGACATAGTGGAAGGAAGTACCTGGAACTATCAACAAAGCCTAATGGAGTAAGACAATGTGCTATGAAATATCTACAAATCCTAGCGGAGGGAGAACCTTCCAAGGAGTTATCTACAGGTCTAGTGCAGGAAGCTCCTGCCAGCAGTACTCAGCAGTGGAAGAGTTAAGTGCCCAGCACAAGTTACTGTTTTATGACTTCAAGTTTCCTCCAAATTTCAGGAGCTTGGACTGGAGCACTTTCCTTAGCACAAACCTCAGAGCTTCCTCTCTGCCTTTGAAGCGGAGCGTGCAGTGGCCTCCGCCCCATTTAGAAAAACCTGTGGTGTCAGCTGAAAACAGGCTGGATTAACACACGGATTCAGAATCCTCCCCTTGAGTAAAACAAACTGTAGGTTTCCTGGAAGGCCCTGCTTGGATACTGGACCCAGCTGTTGATTGAACCATTAAAATGTTTGCTGCCATGGCAACCACGCCATTACTCTGAAGGATGGAACAACACATGACTAACTTGATTGTTTGGGAGATTGTGGCTATTTTGTACAGTGTTAGATTTATTCCATTTACATTTACTCTTGTACTTTTGGACAGTGTAAATCCACCAGTCCTTAAAAATAAAAATATGCCTAGATTTTCAATGTTTTATCATTTGCACAATTGTTAACTGTTTCTGACTATACTTTATTTATTTGTGTTTACCAGACCCTCCAACATGACCCATTCCATTAGGTACAGTTTAATCCGCTCCTGAGTTCCCAACTGTCACTCACCTGGTTTAAATGAATTAACTGAGATTTAAAAAGAAAACTATTTGCCTCTTCAACAAAGGTGGTTACCATAGTAACTGACAGTTGGAAACTGAGAAGCAGAGTATGTTGTATCTAATGGAAAGGGTCATATTGGAGGGTATGCTTTACATGGGGGTAATATGCTAGCCTGATGTTTAGAGCGCAGACAATAACTTGCTGGCATTAATTGCAGACAGGGATTAATGGACATTCTTTTGGAGAAGAGAGCGGGGGCAGAGTAGAGGAGAGAGCGGACGGGAGTGAGGATAGAGCGGGCAGGAGCTGGAGCGCAGACAGAACGAAGTAGAGAGAAGGACAAAGCAGTGGAGCGTGTGGGGACAGAGTGGAGGAGAGAGTTATTGGGCTGGATCCAGGTTTCTGCTTTTAATGGGCTCAATCACTGAGCAAGAGATTTGGATAAATGTGCAAGCCCTGGGCAACACTACATAGACATCCATGGGTTCCGGGGAGTCGGCAACCCTGCAAAAAATGGCTGACCGCAGCATGTGCGTGTCCAGTTTACTTTAAGTTAGGGCCTGACCAATCGTAGGCGAGTGTCGCTATAGTGACCAGAAAGTTGGACCTGGCGTCTAGAACGAGACAGGGGGTGGATAGCCCACTGGATGACCGTGGACAGTGCTGTCCTGGTCCAGTGGTGCAGCCATGTGGAGAACCTGGCCTGGAGCAGAGAAAACAATACAGCCATAGACACAGGCATTGACCCCCGCTGCCTATGTTCAGTGGCTACACTGAGGGGAGAGAAGTGAGAAGGCTTGGGGCCAGATTTACTAAGTTGCGGGTTTGGAAAAGTGGACATGTAACCCATAGCAACCAATCCGATTCTAGCTCTTACCTTCCTATTACATACTAGAGAATGTCAGCTAGAATCTGATTGGTTGCTATGGGCAACATCTCAACTTTTGGAAACCTGCAGCTTAGTAAATTTGGCCCTTGGAGAGGGTTTTCACAGGAGGCTGTATCTCTCCAACCCTCTCCCTGGTAAAAATAAAAATAATAAAAAAATGTTATAGCCTACTTAAAAAAATGTAGGAGCCAGTCATGTATATCTGACTCTTAATTTTTTGGCCTGGCTCCTAAATTATAAGCCCAGCTTTAAGCAGTCTTTGGTCCCTCATGCCTCCTTGATAGTTTTGGACTTCTTACCCAGTCACCACTTCACAACACTGAAATTTACTGTATATCTAAGACTTTTCCAACCTGAAAGGGTTACCAGACATGCAGCCATTAGCCAAGGGTGATGTCAGCTTGTATTATGTCATTCGCGGGCACAATCTGCTTATTTTCAGACCAAAAGAGATGTGGAAAAAAATAGAACTTTTTTTTTTATTTTCCAAAGCCACTTTTGAAGGATGGAATTTGTCCAAGACGGTAATGAAAGGAACAGCTTAGAATGAAATGTATTCTGGGAGAGGTACATTAGCGCCAAATCCCAAGTGAGACTGGAAGAGGATCTTCTGTAATCCCTATCACAACCCACCCTAAATAAGCTATTACGTTACCATAGATGCAACCACATTGAGCAGAATTTTATAAATGACCGTAATAATGTGCATTCAGAAAACTCCGAGGGACGTTGAATTATATATGAGGGGAAAAATAAATAATGCATTAAAAAATTGCCTATATACTGAGAAATATTTTGATTAATTTGGGTACTTGTCCCTCTTGTAGTTAGGTGCCTGTATAATTTTGTCCACTGTTTAAGATACTGGTTCTGTGTCACATGACTAAAACTCATAGCCACATTCTCTTCCCACCAAACATCCACAGCATGATGGATGCTGCATTAGCAGGTGTGTGGCACCCACTGCTTTGTCTGCCAAAATTGCTTTACTGAACAGTTGGTGGATGTTTAAGACTTATATGTGGTGACAACGAGAAAAACAGTCCATGGGAAGAACATGTGGGAGATTGATTAAATTGGGACCTAGTCACAGCTGTGTGTCAGACAATAAGTGACAATGCGGCAGCCATTTTGTAGACTGCCCCATCATCAACTGTCTACTGAATAGTTGGTGGATGTTTAAGACTTGTATATGTGGTGACAAAAAGGAAAACAGTCAATGGGAAGATCATGTAGTAGATTGACTAAATTGGGATCACCTAGACACAGCTGTGTGTCAGACAATACACAACAATGTGGCAGCCATTTTGTGGACCGGCCAAGCAACATGAGAATCTTGTTGTGTTCATGAGAGGCCAATTAATTAAATATATCTGTGATCTAGAGTGTGAAAATGATATTTCATACATTGTTTTTTGTTGCTGTCTGTGTTGTCAATAGTTGTGGTAAACTTACAATAGTAGGATTGAATGTTTTTACATTTGAGGATTGGCATTTTCTGACTAGAAGCAGTGATTGTTGCAGTGGGCCGGGCAGACTGCCCTAGATTCTGCCAACTGCGTCATCGGCGCATTTTTTCAGCAATTTGTTTTGTGTCAAAGACAGGGTTAATGTCAGACTCCAGCTGAATAAACAGAGAGGTAAAGATGGATAAAATATTATCCCCCGCGCATGAGCCAAAACGTGTTTTCGAGCACCATCTACGCCTTTGCAACCAACTGGCACGGCCCTGAGGTGAAAAAGTGGCAGAAGATTCCGGCAACACTTTCCGTTCAGCAAAACCTCCTGCTGGATATTTGTCCTAAAGAACCATCCGCAGATATAGGTGCTAGTTTGCATCCCATGGGATGGCACTTAAGGAATGAGAGAGCCTCATATAGGGTTGATTTTACTGTAAGGAGCAATTTATCTAACCCAAAAAAAAGTTATTAAACCAAAATCAGAATTGCACTATAGCAAGACAGTTGCATTGTGGGAAGTGGTGGGGTTTAAAATGCAATGGTTGTTTAAGAGTTGGAAGGGGGCATATCCTACTCAACTCAGAATTTCAGAGTATAAAAGCAACCAGCTGCAAAATATCTGGGAGAGTCGGCAACTGTGTGCGATTTCTGTGTTCTAAGAGCATGTTGGGAAATGTAGCTTGCAACAGAGGCACTGGCCAGACCTGTATTAGAGATTTTACTGACTTCCTCATTCAGTGGGCACACAGAAGCGGATCCTGACTAACTGGCCGTTTTTCGCATGGTTGGATTGGAAACGTGACGTGCGCTTGTAAATCTGGTCGTTACAGGCTTTTGACTTTTGTCACTCCTGATTCTCGTATCTTAGGGACTGGTCTATAATGCTGACAAAGTCTATGTAATTACGTTTAATATTTGTATTTGATTATGTTTAACCCCTTGTGCTCATTACTTATCCCGCAGCGGAATCTGACTAACACAGTATATGTAATTACAAACAATATTTAAACCATCCATACCAATTGAAGTGCAATTATGTCATTGCGTCTAACAGGGCCTGCTGTGATAATGAAGATTGTGCTTCACTTTTTTACTTGAACTTCAAATTAAAATAGATAGCCATATTAATTACTATAACTTCCAAATTAAAGCGGTTGGGAGACCTTCATGATGTCTTACGGCTTATTGTAATAGTGTATTGCTCGGCGCACTTCAAATAAATCAATTTATTCTCATCGTAATTCATTTTAAATACCAGACTGTTCTACAGGACCATATGCCAAGAAAAATATTACCAGACTAAACTACTAATGCATATGAGGCACATCAAATATAACCTTCAATAGAATGGTCCCAATATAAATTATTCCAGGAATATGAAGAGACCAGTGGTATGGATGGCCAGGCTGGTCTGTTTTAGGGTTGAGTGTGGCATACAGGCATATGAAGGTCAGGAGAGTGTGGTCAAGTGTGGTAGAACATTCTGCAGGTGTGGATCAGCACAGAAGCAGTCCTGGAAGAAAAAAGGTGGTTACGAGTTTTATTAACAAAGTCAGTGGCAGAATTACATTAATTGAAAATTTATCTTGGGGCACAGGAGAGTCCAAATTAGTGTCCTGATCGTCTCCAAGGAGGTGTTGTCCTACTGTATAATTATTATCGTTTATTTATAAGGCACCACAAGGTGTCCGCAGCGCTGTACAAAATACAGGGCAGGGATGGACAGCGTAGTACATAATAAAATACAGTACAGACATACAGGGCAGGGATGGACAGCATAGTACATAATAATAATATACAGTACAGACATACAGGGCGGGGATGGACGGCATAGTACATAATAATATACAGTACAGACATACAGGGCAGGGATGGACAGCATAGTACATAATAAAATACAGTACAGACATACAGGGCAGGGATGGACAGCATAGTACATAAGAAAATACAATCTAAATATAAAAATATCACAGAAATACAATAAAGTGAAGCAAGCACAGAATGCAAGGCAAAATGCGAGATGTCACACTTGGTAGATCAGGGAGGAGGGGATAGAGCGCTGTGAGAGGTTGAGAGGGAGCCACCAGGTGGGGACGGGGTAAAAGGGTAGCAGAGGGGGACAAAGTGAGGGGGGAGCGGTGGAGGGAGAACCAACACTAGGATGGAGGCCCCTGCTCCCGTGAGCTAACAAGTGGGAGGGATTAACTTACAGAAGACATAGGGCTCTATTTACTATTATTAGCGCATTGAGCGCTAATGATTGCAACCAGGCTCGCTGCGCCTCAAAGCCTTTTGGGACTAGTAAAATTTCAAGTCCCAAAAGGCAAGCGCCGGGATTGGAGACAGACGCACGCCCGGTCAGGTAAGTTTTAAAGCTTCGTTCTCTATTTTTTGTGTTTTTTGTTTTTTTTTATTGAATATGTTTATTATATAAAAATGTATTAAAACAAGTTAATATATTTATTTATTTTTTACTTAGATTTTAATGTTTTTTTTTTTTGCTTAACTGTATTCACACGATAACGGGCTTTATCATATGAAAACACTCTTTGTAAATAGAGCCCATAAGGAGGGGGGGGCAATTTATTTAAAATTATTGTGGTGGTTTCTAATCTCTCACAGTGGGACTAGAAGCCATTATCTCTGGGAATGTGCCCTAGCAGTGTTAACACCAGTGTTGGGGGCAATAAGTTACTTGCAGACATGACTCTGCTGTAGACATAACAGACAGTCTTTTATTTTGTCAATTTTAAAATTCTCCAGACCTTTCCGTTTGGACAATGGCTCCACTCAGATTGAGAAGTTCATCTGTGAAGAATGAAAGTTTTCTAATGGTATAATAGGTAGAGGAGCGTGCGTGCCAGGAATAGTGTACAATGATTATCCATGCCCAGATTTGTGTATAGTCTTCCTGGACCCAGGCCTATGAAAGAAGGATTGCCAGGGTGGCGCTAATTAGACAGATTATAAATTCAATGGGTCCGTTCTTCCCTGATTTTCCTTTGGATTGTATTTGGGTACAGGCGATAGGAGGAGGGTCATGAACCAAAGCTGTTATTTTTTATTTTGTTATGTCAGGAGACATTGCATAGTATGTGTCTGCCTTAGATTTGGGGTTCACATTTAACCCCTCTTTATATAGGGCAATCAAAATGACACAGAGTCAATGAAATGGCATCCATTACTATCATACATATGGGACTGTTGGACAAAGTAGGTGCCTCTCTTGTATATGCCTCTTATGTTTTTTATTAGGTTAGGTTAGACTGCTGGATGGGAAAGGTTAGGATTAGGTTATATTGCGGAACAGGGGGGATTAGGGTTAGGGGACAGTTCAGGTTAGGCTATAGGAAGGGGTAAATTAGGGTTAGGCTGTGCAGAGGGCAGGATTAAGGTTAGGCTGCAAAGAGGTGTTGGTTTTGGTTAGGCTGTGGAAAGGGTATAGTTAAGGTGAAGCTGCGCTGGGGGATGGTTAAGGTTAGGCTGTTGACTTGGGACAGGTAGGGTTAGGTTGCGGGAAGAGGATGGTAAGGGTTAGAGTGAGGAAAATAGTACTTGTTGCCATTGGAATCTTAGAAGAACGGGAATGTCGCTATCTCCTTGAAAATAACTGCGATCATTGCATTGTAGCTACAAATCACACCTCCTCATTCTACAGTTTGCAGTCTAAACCTTGTCATTGAGTTACTTAGTATACACAGTGTCCATGTCGTGCTGATTACACTTAGGCACTTTTCCACTTTAGATCACCCTGATCACATTTTCCTCCCACCAAATCTGACATATTTCTTTATTTAGACCCAGTCACATATTTGGCAAGTCAGGTCATTGTTCATTTAACTTCTTAAGAACCATTGAGAATTTGGTTTCCACTTAAAGATTTTCTTCTATAAAATCCTCATGTAATAGTTTTTTTAATGGGTAGTTACCTCCACAAAGCTGCTGAGTGACAATGTATACCTTATAATGGATGCATGCCTTGCTGATTAGAAAACCAGGGGGGATAGAGACATACCCCCTGAGTGACCTAAGCCACATCTAAAAACCATTGCCTCATTCTTGGATTGTTAAGAAATTGTAATGTGTCATAGTTTAATGCAATTAATTGGTCACCAAGAGCTCTAATCCTTCAATTTCAGATCTCCGGTTACAGTTAATTTATTGTGAATTGTATATTAAAATTACAGTTTTGTGTTTTTTTTTAATGTTTGTATTAAATGTATATAGCATATTAAACTGCTTTTCAAGGTATTGAACCAGACCGTTTTAAAATAAGGAAGATGGGAATCTTTACATCATGTTCAACAGCATGCAATGCGTATGTACATGATGTAGATATACTCACTGTGTGTCCTAAATACTTCCTGGCTTGGATAAGGGCGCAATTGCACGTAATTACGGCAAAAGTATAAGTTTTTTCTTTCAACGCTTTATGGCAGCATTTGAAAAGCTTTTCAATGCTGCCATGTGCTACAGGGAATATTATTAGGTATGTTAGGGTGGTATTGGTTGCAATTATGTTCTAAAAGGGGAAAAAAGTTGTTAAAAATATGTACTTTTCACCCCAAAAATATAAAATGGTGTTATTTTCTACGTAAGAAAAGATTGGTTTAGGTTTTAATTGTAAAAGTAAGTGGAAGTGTTTAAACTTTTGATTTCATATACCACTAGGATACGTGATAAACTTAGACATCTGTTAATATTTAATATTTTAACGTATTTGGGGCGCACTTCTGGACGCACTCTGATGGAGATCAGGTGTAGTTGCGGGGGCACACCCAGCCAGCTTATTGACTATGGCCCGTATTCAGAGTATCGGAGGTATAACATATACGTCCGGTGTTCAGCGATTTTTACTACTGCGCATGCGTAGTAATTTTTTTAACGTAATCTACGTATCTTTTTCTTACATAGATTGCGGAAATGCGGTCTGAAAGACCATGATATTTGCAAGGGACATTATAT
>WWET01000796.1:329477-344384 GCA_011038615.1 Limnodynastes dumerilii | reverse complement strand
GCCCGGCGCATGCGCAGATTGGCTTTTCAGACGATCTTATGCTTACGCCCGCCGTCCTAGCGACGGTGGACGTAGGTCTGGATCAGGCCCTATGATCCATACCTAATGATACGCCCTTGTGTGTAGTGTATTTACGCCAGCGTACCTATGAAGCACGCCCCTAGACACTCCCCTTGCTCGTACATACTTTTGCCATTTTACGCCGACCAAACCCTACCCTAACTCTTCAGAGCGTAACTGCTGTCGTCCGTAGTCTCCATGAGTAGTTATGACACTAAGCACGCCATACTGTTACGTTGCGTGACATCTGCCGCGCATGCGCAGTAAGTACTAATGGGCACTTTTTCGCTCATGGCAAATGTAAAATCACGGGCGGTCGTAGGTCTGGATCGGTCCCTATAAAACCATTTGCATGGTGGTGTATGGAACGGGTTTGTCCTATAGTTGTATATTGCGTATAGTTTTAGGATAGGGGCTTAGGATAAAGAGGGTGTCAATTGAATAAACAAGGTCAGTTGTGGGCGGGGGAGGTGAACGTAGCTTATTTTAAATGACTTTATTAACAATGCAAAAGTGATTAGAAAACTGAACAGAAGGGAAAGCTGGGGATTAGGGCCTACTGTCAACAACCAAAAACAAAACCCACGCTGGGCAGCCTCCTCATGGGTGTGTTGAAAGAGCTGCTAATTATTTTTTAAATGTTGATAGTTCCATTTAGCTCAATGATAACTTATACCCCTTTCACATCACCACTATAAACCCGGATTTTTGGCCAAAACCTGAGTCTAAGCTGATCTGATAACCCAGGACTCAGACACGGGAAAAGAGAAGGTGGTAAGTGGTGATGTGAAAGGTGTCGGGTCTCACCTAACACACCCGATTGGTTAGATTTGTTTGCTGTTGCGGCAGTAAACAAATCTGTCTCCAGGAGGCGTGCGCTGCTCTTTTTACTATCAAGAAAGACTCGGGACTAGGAATTTCCCAGGTCTAACCTGGGTGTTTTGTTTTTTTATATATTGCCGAAAAGCCATAGTAATAACTTGGGTTGAAAAACTTGAGTTATTGCCGTGGTGGAGATGTGAAAGTGGCGTTAATAACCTGAAGATTTAAACTCGGGCAATGCCGGGCACTAGTGAAATGCTCTAGCCCAGACCATTTCAGTGCTCTCTGGGCATATAGCCACCAATTAGACCACACCAATTCCCATCTATTACTGTAGTCGCAGATCTATATGGCAGCAAATTGTATACCCCACTTTATATAATGTACTGTGTCATCTTTCTACTTTTGTGTTTTTTTTGGAACAGGTTATTGTTAAATATTATTTTGTATTGATTCAGATTGTCCTGTAGAAAGCACAACTTCTGCCCCTACTAGTCTTCCTGGGTGTGACGAATCTCTGGGCTCCTCCAATGGTACAAACAGCACCTCCCTGGAGGAGAGTGGTTGCCTCCCTATGAATGACTCTACAGATTCTGCACCCTCATTACCTACCCTGGGAAATAGCAGCCACCTGAGCTTCACCCTAGTGGAGGAATATCTCTACATCATCCCTCCTGGAAACGCAACGCAGTATTTGGTAATTATCTTTGTCTTGGGGGAAGCATTTAAGCCTCTGAAATGTGATTGGGTGGGTCATAGACGCAGGAGGGACAACTAAGTTCTATCACGTGTTGGATGCAAAAGACTAAAAAAAGCTGGGTTTAGCGTTACATAGAAACAAAATGACTGAATATAAGAACTATGGTCCGGATTCACAGTGACGTAGTTCTCATCTTACGTGCGTTGTTTTAAGAATTGGGCTACTACACATGCGTAGTAGCTTATTTACACTATCTATGTACCATTTCTGTACGTAGATTGTGGTCTTTAGTTCGCGCTTACGCTATCTATGTATTATTTCTGTACGTACGCATGCGCAGTAGCTCAATTCTTAAAACAACGCACGTAAGGCGAAAACTATGTAACTGTGAATCACGACCTTATTTGCTTATTTTTTATTTGTTTATACCCGTGATAACCTCAAATTCTATTTGATCATTCTATTATTTCTTTATTGATATGTTTAAGATTTGGGATGTCCTTTTGTTTATCTCGAGCATGTTTTAATTGTTGTACTGTGTTAGTCTCTACCACCTCTAGGTCTGAATCTGTTCCTCTTATTCTTATACTTCCCTATAAATGAAGTCATGTTTCCCTACCACTCTTGTGTGTGTCCTAATGTTCTCTTCCCTCCCTCCTGTGCCTGGTTATAACCCTTAATGTTGTTCCCCTCTCTCCTTTCTGATCCAAGATAAATCTGTTTACATCCTTACAGGTCCATAATACACACTGTATTTTTTAACGATGATCATTCAAATCACCCTATGAAGGAGCGTATTGAACGATATCGAGCATGCGTGTACGCTGCAATGCACATTCCTGACCGCTGCAAATGGTTTGATCGCAAAAGTGTCATTTAAACGATCAAGCCATTCAATAACCGAAAGTCGTGTGTAGTGTGTATGCAGGCTGATTGGTGATTGAAGTAATCTATCATGTCGCACATGCTTTAAAAATATGTAGTGTGTGTGGGGATTTAGTCATCTGGGTTTGTGTTGTGATTCAGGCACGTTTTAGTGACTTGTCCATCCTACTTAGGTGCGTGTTCAGTTGTAGAGTGAAGGAGCCTGGCACAAGGTTTGGGTCCCATTAAAAAAACCTTAATTTCTTTACATTTTTTCTCGTTTGCGAAGATGCGGAAGACCTTGAGTACTTTTAATGGCTTTGACACCTTAGGTTTACTTTATGAACCTCTTTATGATAAATATATATTCAAAATATGCTTTATTTTTTTTTGTTTTCTTTTTAGAGCACTTTTGAGGATGTAAAATTTGGGCTGCCCCAAGGTTCCCTTATCGTAGTTCAACATGATGCCCCACAGATGAAATTTCTGCACTGCCACTCTCCGAGATACTACCGCTGTTTTCGTCGGCCAAGTTGGTTGAATTGCCTTCCTGGGGATCTCCTAGAACGAGTGTGGGTCAAGAACCCAGCTGTAAACGCTTCTTGCCAAGATGATTGGGACTGTCGTACATCATGTCCTATAAGGATCGTAACTTCTACCGTAGCAACTGCTCCTCTTTTCGGCATCCAACCGAACCTTGGCCTAAGACAGCCCGGAACTTACACAGTCACAGCCAACTTAAGCAACGAGATCTTTGAAGCGACGCTGTCCTGCAGCTTTGCCGTCGTGTCCCCGATATCCGGTTTAAGTGTCATCTACCCCGCACCTCAAGAGGAAATCTATTACATTCCTACCAATCGTCCTGTTCTGGTCCTTAGAATACTCTCGGGCTCCAATGTCACAGCCTCTTGGGTAGGCCGCAACCAGAGCTGGACCTTCGAGCGTACGTGCCCTGAAAATATTTCAGCTGTGGACGCGGATTGTGCCGGGGGCGACAAAGACGCTTCTTACGCAGAGATCTATCTGTATGAACTTGGTAAAGGAGTCGTGGATGTTTTGATAAGCACGGAAAATGGCGTCAGCTTTCAGAATATAACAATTCCAGTAAAGACAGAGGAACCAATCAGAGGGCTGAGCACAAATCCTCACCCCCAGGCAAGGGTGTTGGTCAATACTCGCGTGGTAAGCAGTACAATGTGCCGCAATTTCGCCATAAAAGCCAGAAACCGAGTTGATGGAGTTCTTAAGTTGACTGCGCACTGTGTGACTGACAGAACACTCTGCAAGCATTGCATTGTGACCAGAGACTGGACAATAATTGGGGATATATCGCTGCCACCCTGTCTGATCCTAATAGGTCCGTGTCAGTGGTGGTCGGATCGTTCATGCAGCTTGAATGATTTGATGATTTCCCCGGGAGACTGTTTTGTCAGCATTCCAACAAATTAGTTTATAGATTATATGCAAAGGGGTCGATCAACTGATCATCTCATTGGCCCGATTATCATATCATCAGTGACCAGCTTTAGAAAGTTATTGCAACAGTTATAATGGGGCTGGACCCAGACTTAAGTAAGTGCTTGATATGAGTTACTCCTGGGCTAAACCATGTTGATTGCAGGGGGAGTCAAGGTAATTGTATTCTTTGCATGCAGGGATATATCTTTGAATTGCTTACTGCACACAGATACTGACCAGCTTTACTATCACACTGTTATTTAGACTTGGGATAGGAAACATCACCTCTCAACTCTAATACTGTTTGCAACAGATGAAATATTACTCCCCTGCAATCAACATGGTTTAGCCCAGGAGTAACTCATTTCAAGCACTTACTTAAGTCTGGATCCAGCCCAATACCACTAAAGCTGGGGGCACACTTTTACAGTGCTACAGGGATCTAACTCCTGGCCAGACCGTTTCCACAATCCTACTGGAGAGGTCTCAGATATAACACCTGATTTTTGCACACACACCTTTTATCAAACTCCCTTTGCTGTAGCCACCCACTGGAAGGTTAGTGTCACCGCACACACTCTTCTTAAAGGTTAAGGTTAGGGCTTAAGAGAAGGGTTAGGCTGTGGGGCATAGAGGGTTAGAGTTACGCTATGGGGCATGGAGGGTTAGAGTTACGCTATGGGGCATGGAGGGTTAGGGTTAAACTGTGAGTCATGGAGGGTATTGTTAGCAGGGCATGGAGGGTTAGGGTTAGGCTGCAGGGTATGGAGGGTTAGGGTTAGGCTGCAGGGTATGGAGGGTTAGGCTGCAGGGTATGGTGGGTTAGGGTTAGGCTGCAGGGTATGGAGGGTTAGGGTTAGGCTGTGGGAAGAGTTAGGCTTACAGCTGAAGAAGGGGAAGGTTAGGTTCAGGCTGCAGCAAACAGAGAATTAGGGAAGAGTTAAGGATAGCGTTGGGTTAAACACTTACCTTTTGGTGGAAGACTTCGAGACTCCAGGAGTCACAGCATCTCTGCGTTTGCAATTGTCGGCAGTCTGCATTTAGCAGTAGCACGGTGGTCTTTCTTCATACCACAGAACCACACTCGTGTTTATATAAGCATCGGGCGTAACAGTGGGTGAACTATTCCTAGGAGTGTGCAGACTTCTTTATGTGTCCGGTGATTGGTGTTTGGGTCTCCTGACTTTTAAGCAGGATTCAAAATCTTTTGAGATGACCAGATCACCAAACTTGGATGAAAGCAGAGGTCGCACACATGCTACAAGTAGGGAATCGGCTGGCAAGACGAAGGCTGGTGAGCATAGAACAAGTGTGTGCCCAGCTTTAGATGATCTATTAAAAAAAAATCCAGTAACTGTGTTCCTAAAAGCAGCAGGCTGTCACTGCAAGGAAACCTTGGCTAGAAATATTCATACACAGAAGCCAGATTGACAGATATAAAAGTATGACTTTTGCTATGGTTGGTTCCAGTAACCATTCTGCTGTTCAGGTGGAAGCTGAATGACCCAACTGTGTATCAGAGCGATGCCGTTTATTATTGCAAGCGATGCAGAAACCGCAGCTAGTGATTGGTTGCCAAGCCGCCTGTGCAATATTTTCCTGTCTCCTTCCTATCCGGTTCTGCAGCTCGGTCTCTCCATGTGGCGCCCTTATGTTAGAAGCCGCATCCCGGAATTACAGTCACAGAGGATAGTAAAAATAAATCAGCACGGCCTTGTAAATGCTAATGGAACATAGACTGCTGCCGACATCAAGCATTATGCCTTGCACTGAGACCTAGCTGACCTGCTTCTTTACCTATTGACCCCATAAAGTCTGGTTCATGAACGCCTACCACATTTACTTAGCAGATTACATAAAATTGGTAGTAAATGGAGTTTTGCCCAGAAACAGTATTGCGTTGACATACATATGGCAGGGCTCAACACATTTCTTCAAGCATGTATGTATGTACCCTGTAGCACCACCTCCGGCCACAAGGTGGAGGTAGAGGGTCCGATGACCAGACTTGCCCACACTCTACACAGTATCGGGACGATAATTAGTCAGGAATCCTGAACGATCAGCCTTTATGGGACCATTGTCTGAGGTTTCAGAAATCCATTGTATGATTGGGTCAATAATCTCTCTAATGTGTGGCCATCTTTAAGGATAATTTAGCAGCCTGAGTCTGGCCCACATTTTAAATGCTATTTTTCACCTAGGTGGGCCCTTGTAAATAGATATCACTAAAGGTTTAATATAAATTACTTTTTCCTCTTAAAAACTAGACAATGCAGAACTATTTATATTCTGTTATCAATAAGATTAATGACCTAGAAACAGTCCGCACCTTTGATGCTTTGCGGAATTATTCATCAGAACTTATTATCTCAATTCTCTTGTCAAAGGAGCGATTCCTGCCCTCAGTTGTCTAAGACACATCATGGGATTGAGCGACTAATCCATCATCCTCTTATTGTGAATGTTATTAATGGATGCAATTAAATTGTATTATTAAGCCTCTGAACGTGACTTTTATGCTAAACAGCCATTTTCCTACTGGGTTTTACTATATGGAGTTACTGGTAAACAAGTAAAAATGACTTGTTTAGTTTTAGGGGTAAGGAAGAAATAAAAATAAATATAATAATAAAATAACTAGCGAGGAATTAAAACTAATATAACACAAACATTCCTTATGTACATTTGTTATGAAACATTAATAAACGTTCTTCAATAGGGGTGCTGTAGAATAAAATTAGTTTTAATATACAGTATATTTTCGGGGACTAAAAGTTGTATTAATAATATGCAAATTACATATATACTAACAGTTGGATCTAGATTTTTGATTATTTTAGTGGATTATCCAAAAGAACATATCCTGACCTATCCAGTGTTAGGAGGAATATAACACTTCCTTCCAGCCGAGGGCGGGCTGAGATAACAAATGGCCGTTTACTCTTAGTCAATTTACAGTGTAGGCGTTCCCTCTGTCTGTGTAGCCAATAAGACTTTTGTGTTCTCACTAATATGGCTCACCACTTGCGCATTCCACCCCAACAGCCAGATCCGAAGGCCTTGATCAGACCCTAAAAGCTTGTTATTCAATTATTTAATTGAATGATCCACAATCCTTTTTTAAAGCAGATAAAGTGGAGAATGGGACAAATTTGGGTGTATTAGGGTAATACACATATGAGTGTCCTAAACAGGTTATTGTAAATTTTTAAGCATGTTTTCAGGAGATATTTACCTTGGGGCCATTATTTCAGCCAATGAATCAGTTCCATGCTCCGCGTAGGTGGAGCTTTAACCTTTTGTCACGGAGTGTTGTATAACATTCTATCTGTAGAATGTTGGGTATCTTGTAGTCTATCATAGAATTGTCTCTGCTGATTTGCCTTCAGTTAATTCTCACTTGTGCCCAGTGTTGAATTGTATTTGGTTGGAGCCTGTAGATCCTTTCCCTATATTGTAATGTGAATAGACATTAGCCTATAGGGATCAGTGGTCCCTCTACGGGGAAAAATCTTGAATGTTTGATATTCGGGCACTTTTACTGAATGTTACAAAATTACCTTGGTTTTTATTATATGTTTTGACTTATTGAACGTTATTAATTTTAATGTACCACAACCTGGTGTTAGGCTGATGCAGCCTGTAATATAAATTTCTTTTGCAGAATAATGTGCCTTCAGTGGAAGCTGGATCCGATGTGCTCTTCAAATGGACTGTGGACGATCGCTCTTCTTTTACATTCTATAACACAGTCTTTAATGTCATCTACCAATCTACAGATGTTTATAAGCTCACGGTATGGCATTCCCACATATCTCAGATCTCCTTGATAATAAGTTAATTACTCTTCAAATTTTCTATTGACCTACTATATTCTTTATAGTGTAATAACATTGCCTTTTTTTTATTTCACAGCTGACCGCGTCAAACCACGTCAGCAAAGAATCCGTAAGTTACAATATCACCGTAGAAAAGATGAACCCAATGCGGAGCCTTCAAGTCACTGGTGCCCCAAGCATTGTCACCCAGAATGCTTTGCTCGAGCTGTCTGCCAATATCCTTATTGACTCTGCAGTGGAAGCCTACTTTATGTAAGTTGTTTACTCACCATTTTTTTTTAAATATTTTTAATATAGGTAATGATATTCATTTTTGCTTTTCTTTTTCAGGTGGACATTTGGTGATGGCACACAGAAACATTACAATTTTAAGCCTCCATATAACCAGTCCTTTTCTATTCCTGACCCAGCTATCCATATGGTCCTTATCGAGAATAATGTCACACATGCTTACCAGGAGTCAGGTTAGAGGCCTACTTTTACCATAACTTTAACATATTGTAGCATACAGAACATGGGGTAGTTCCAGACCTAAGTATGTTAGCGTATTTACGCCAGCTGGTGACGTAAAAACGTTGATAACGTTGATATTGCACCACGTAACTCTGAACGTACGTACCGGTATCACATCGACAACGTAACTACGAAGGAAGGGGCGTGACATCCATACAACACCCGTAATTATGCTTTGGAGGAGGGTGAAGCATTTAAATTGTGCGGTATGGGCGTTCTTAGGCACTTACGTATTGTGAAACCTTTACATACGTCAGTAGTTACGGTTTGAAAAGTTAAGTTAGGGTTAAACTGGCCAAAGTACGTACGAGCGAAGGGAGTGTATAGAAATAGAAAATACGCTACGTGATGAAACATAACAAGCACTTAGGTCTGGATCCAGCCCAATGGGCCGGATCCAGAACTACGTCCGTCTTCCATAGATGGACGTAGTTCAATAAACAGTAGCTACTGCGCATGCGTAGTAGCTATTGTACGTAATCTGCGTATCGTTTTGATACGTAGATTGCGTATATGTGGTCTTTATATACGCAATCTACGTAACGTTTCCATACGTAGATTACGTACAATAGCTACTCCGCATGCGCAGTAGCTATTGTTTATTGAATTACGTCCGTCTATGGAAGACGGACGTAGTTCTGGATTTACCCCAATGTCTATAATCTTTATGGTTTCTCTAGAAAATGCACATATTCACCATCTACTTTTTTTTTAGATAATATTTAAATGATATAGTTTATCAGGAAAGTTAATACTGTGATAATCAGTAGCAGTAGATTAGGTCCCATATGAAGTTGTATATAATACATTAGCTCCTATCCATATTATTATATTGCACATTTTCTTCAGGCATTTCTTTTTAGATTTCTGCTTATTCCTTACCCCTGTTTTAATATTTTAAATTCAATTTCCTGCAGGAGTCTATAACATGACACTGGTTGTATCCAACAAGTATGAAAACATGTCCAGCATGATCGCTCTAGAAGTTCAAAGCTACTTGACCAACTTGACCATTGTAACAGAGGCTGAAGTCTTGGTCAGTGGTAGATCTGTGGTTTTTCAAGCAATAGTGGAGCCTTCCCCTTTTGGTGTCCTCTACAGTTGGGACATGGGGGATGGTACTTTCCATCCTAACAGAAGTGAGCCAGAATTGGCTTACACTTATCGCAGTGTTGGGACATATAATGTCAGTGTTCGGATCTTCAACGATATCAGTGAAATATGGGCGATGAAGACCTTTCATGTCTACGAAGAGATTACTGGCTTGGTTGCATCTTCGGATGAACCGACTGAGAGAGGTTTGCCGACATTCATCAATGTCTCAGTAGAAACTGGGGATTACATCACATGGACGTTTAATATGGGCGACGGCCACATCCGAGAGCTTAATGAGTCTATGCTAAACTATACATATTGTAAAGATGGCAATTATACGGTTAATGTCACCGCAAGTAATCCCGTAAACTCATTATCCGAGATCCTTCAAGTCCACGTGTATGTTTTACAAGTTCTCAAAATAGAGCCATCAACTTGTGTTTTGGAAAATTCAAATGTCACGCTGACTGCTTATGTTACAGGAAACCATGAAAATTACATCTTCAATTGGACCTTTGGCAATGGTTCCTCAAGCGTTACCATCTATGGAGTCCCGTCAGTTGAGTATGACTTTTCAACAAGTGGAATTTTCCCTCTGTCCCTCATTCTCTCCAGCCAAGTGAACAAGGCTTACTACTACACCAACGTATGTATAGAACCAGAAATAGGCAACGTCACGCTATTGCCAGCACAACAGAATGTTGGACTAGGAAACGAGAGTCACTTTCAAGTGATTGTCTTCCCTTATTATCAGTATCGATACTTATGGGATTTTGGGACTAATGGCTCTAAATATCCTGGAGGAACAGAAGTCAGCTACATGTACAAAGTTCCTGGTGTATATCAAGTCACGGTGTCTGTGTTCAACAATGTATCCTTCCACAATGGAACGGCCTTCGTAGACGTCCAAGAGCCAATTGCAACCATCAAAATTGAATACAATGGGACATCGGTTATTGAATTAGATCAAGCGTACCTGTTCAGAGCTGTAGGAAGTGGGACAAAAGTTCAACATCATTGGGATTTTGGAGATGGCATTACCGAGGAAGGACAGTCAGTTGCTCACATATATAACAGCACAGGCATCTTTACCATTAGCCTAAATAGCTTTAATGGCGTTAGTAACAGTAGGACACACATAAATGTTACCGTCAAGACTAGGCTGCAAGGCTTGACTATGAATGCCACCAAGACCACCGTTCCTTTAAATGGCTCTGTTACCTTCTTTGCTTTCCTCCAAGTTGGAGAAGCTGTTCGTTACTCGTGGATATTGTGTGATCGATGCTCTCCGATATTTTGTAATGCCACCATCTCGTACACCTTTCGCTCTATTGGAACGTTTAACGTCATAGTGACAGCTGAGAATGAGCTTGGTTCCTTGCAGGACAGTATGATTATTTATGTCTTGCAAAAGATCGATGGGCTTCAAATTATGACAGGTGACTTAGTCAACGAGTGCTGTTATCCAACCAACAAAAGTCTACCTCTGTATGCCACAGTAAAGGATGGGACCAACATCTCGTACAGTTGGCTCATCTTTAAGAATGACAGCGTTGTTCAGACTGGCTCTGGGAAGACCTATCAGTTTACAAGTTTACAGCCAGACACATACACCATTACCTTAAAAGCAAGCAATATGTTGGGAAATGCCAGTGTTAATAGAAGTGTAACCTTTGTGGAAAGCATTGGCGATGTTAAACTCTTTGCATATCCCAACCCAGCTGCAGTTAACGCCACGGTCAACATTAGTATGTGTCTGAGTAGTGGGTCAGGGGTGATGTACACTTGGTATCTGGAAAATGAGGTCTGGTTCACATATAGGTCATACACTCTCTACCCTTTCAAAAGCCCTAATCCAAAGCAGGTGCTTGCTATTGCCAACAACACACTAGGCTTCAGCAACGCAACGATCACCATCTTTGTTCAAGAACCGATTGAAGGGGTGACCATTATAAGTCAGCATCATAAAGGAGATTATGTACCCACAGGAACTGATCTTGACCTCACTGGTCATGTACAACACGGCACGAATGTGTCTTGGACCTGGAATGTTCCTGGTGAAGGAATGAAGGCCAATGTGCTCTTTGAGCAAGCTGGCTTCTTCACAGTCAGTCTCAATGCATCAAATGACGTTAGCTGGGAAGTTGCCCACAAAGACGTTACTGTGCAAGACAGAATAGAAGGCCTTAAGCTACTGGTAAGCAAAGTGGTGGTTGAACCTGGACAGGAAGTCACCTTTAATGTCAGTTTGTGTGCCGGCACCTCTGTAAGTTACGCCTTGACGATAAACGGAGACTTCTCTATTTTGCTTAACGGCAGCACTTACACGCACGAGTTCACAAAAATCGGTGGCTACCCTGTAACGGTGGTGGCCCATAACCAGGTGAGTGAAGAGCGAGACACCGTGATGATCCATGTTCTTGAGGCTATAAATAATTTAGAAATTGTAAACTGTTGTGAGGTCGCCATACCGGCCAAGGTGGAGAAGAGCTTCAGGGCAGAGGTTAGTAATGGCTCACTGGTTGCCTACACCTGGCAGTTTGATTTGCAGGGACATCCTGCAACCAGCTTAGCGGGCAGAAATGTGACCTATACCCCAGTGGCTGCCGGTGTGCTGACCATCCACTTGAGTGCTTCAAATGCTCTGGGCAGTCGAAATATCTCAAAAGTTATAAGAGTCCAAGAGATGATCGTTAATGTCACGTTGATACCGGTCAATACCTTTGTCAACAGAAGTGTTACTTTCAATGCTCTTGTTCTTCCAAGTCCTTTGGATGTGATATTTGAGTGGACGTTTGGGGATCATACTCCTGCTCTGGTGACCAACACAACAGCGGCCAGTCATACTTACCAAATACCGGGAGACTTCCTGGTGACAGTCAATGCCTCCAACCTAATCAATTTTTGGATCACTGAAATGACCGTCACCACACGGATTTTGGAGTGTGAGCAACCAGAAGTACAATTGGAGCTGCCTACTCAAGTCATCATGAGGAGGTCACAAAAGAACTACATTGAGGCTAAGATCGACCTACGTAAATGCGTCAGCTACAAAACGGAACATCTGTGGGAAATATACAGAGCTTCCAGCTGCTTCCATTATCAGGAGTCAGACAAAGTAAGGCTTCAAAATGTTGATATGAGCAGACCCCAGCTTGTGGTCCCTAAACTCGCTCTGGATATTGGAGACTACTGCTTCGTCTTTTCCGTCTCCTTTGGAGACACCCCCCTTTCTCAGAGCAGTTTTGCGAATGTTACCATGATGCCGAGCAGATTGGTTCCCATCATTGACGGTGGATCCTATCGGGTTTGGTCAAGTGGTCGGGATTTAATACTGGATGGAAGAAAGTCTTATGACCCAAACCTCGAAGAAGATGAGCAGACTCCCCTGACATATGAATGGTCTTGTACAGCATTTACCAAGGTAAGATGATTGCTTATTGTTAATGTGAACAGTCTTAATATGCCAATGATATTGAATTGATTGTAAAGTCAAAGGAAAAAAAAGGAAAAAATTATAAACAGGTGCTGCTCCACCAAAGCACTTAACCTAAATTGGGGCGAATATGGCTAAAGGGGTATAGAAGAGGAGGTGCATGAGTACAAACAAGTTTTTAGTTCTTAATTGCCAGCTCCTGCCACAGCGCCCCCTATACCCCATACTTAGCAGTGTCCCTTAAATAGGATGAGAGAAAAAAATGAAATACTACACCATAAAACTTATGTTATTTACTGAATTATTGGGCCTGATTCAGAGATCCGTCGGCGATCGGGCCACAAATATACGCAATTAAGTGGCAGGTCAGAACAGGTTACACCCACCAGAATGAACAGTCACTCCCCTCGCAAACCCCGGCCGGACCTAAACTTCCACCTACATTGACTTGCCCTATCTGGCCGCACTCATTTCCCAGCCTTATGTGTATTAGTTGCGTATATTTAGGGCCCTAACTCTGTAAGCGCGCCCACTTTCCCTCATCTCAATGCCTCCCCCCCGCGCATTTCTATGCCAATCCTTAGTTGCGTATATTTCCGCCGCACTTAGGGTCGGAATCTTCCCCATCCGATTCACAAATCCGACCTTATCTTCAACGAACGTACATAGCGTTGCACTATTACTATGCATGCGCAGTTGATGCAAAATCGATCCGATCCTAAATATACGTACGGAACTATCGTTAATATCAGATCTCTGAATCAGGCCCATTATTACCATTAACATTATTAGTTCAGATAGCAAAATGGCCGTATGTGCTGTCTAGCTGGGACATGTTTGACTAATAATGCTGTCTACCTGTGATTGTGTTTCAGAAGTTTGAAAGCACTCTGTGTAATTCAGAAGTGATTTCAGATTGTGGAGTCAAAATCATTAACAAATCGGAGCTGCAGGTGGAGGTTGAATACACGTTTTTTCTGACAGTCAGCAAAGCGGACAGGAACGCGGAGTCCACCAACCAAACGGTTAGTGAATATCGGTCTACTGGTGTATTCTATTTTTCCTCTTCAGCCTGCCCCCTTAAGCCAAGCTTTCCTTGTAGAGCAGGCCTGACAAACCTGTGTCTCCCCTGTTGTTATAATTCTACAAGTTCCTGCATGATTTAACTGCATAGACATATCTGATACCTGGCAAAGCATTCAGGGGTCTGTGGTTTCACAACACCTGGAGAGCTACTGATTGGCCAGGCGTGCTGTAGAGGGTAAGTGGAACCAAAGTCTATAAAACTTGCACTCCACACTTGTTGGATTAGTTGTGCATATTGACAGAAGGGGAGCAAGCAAGGTACAGTGCTTCTGTATCAGGAAAGTGACATTAGCAGATAATCTGGTTACGATATTATAAAACAATAAAAAATAGTAGATCTAATAAAGACCCAAAACGGTACACGATTCAGGAAGCTCTCAATCACCACATTAATGTCTGGCCTAACGGTTCATTCTGATAGAGAATCACAATGGTTTGCTTTAAAGAGAAACGTAATTATATATCCAAGTATCACAGCTATACATACAACAAATATTACCCTATGACATGTATATAAATTGTTAAATGTCTGTGTGTGTAAATAAAGCAGGGAGGAAGGTATTAGAATTGTTTTCAGTTTATAAAACTAAAAAGGAATCATTATCACAATATGGCCAGTGAAAGTGTTGTTGTGAGGCTGCTCCATGAGCATAGAGTCTGAATGGGGCCAAGTCTTCACTTGAGTCCTAAGTTCCATATCGTAACATCTGGCGTGTGCATGTGGAAATCGGATGTCAGATGTAAGTCTGAATACAGCCCAATGTAACAAGTATACAACAAGCATAAGGGGGATGAATGCAACTGAAGTGCCCTGAATTCTGGAGAGCAAAGTGAGCATTTATGTAACACTCCATATAACCAAGGAACAAAGAGTATTTGCTGTATAATCTGCCCTAATGTTGCAGAGATAGAGGACCCGATTCAGACTTAAGAAGGAGCTTGAAAATAAGGACCTGATTCACACTTAAGAATCTTCTTAAAATAAGAACTTAAAGTCACTCCTGGGCAAAACCATGTTGATTTCAGGGGGA
>WWET01000796.1:310145-324888 GCA_011038615.1 Limnodynastes dumerilii | reverse complement strand
TATCCTCTCTTCTCTCTCTATCCTGTCCTATCCTCTCTCTCCCCTCTCTTTTCCCTCCCCTCTCTATCCCTCTCCTACTCTCTCCATCCCCCACCCCCTATATATATTCTCTCTCCCACCTCTCTCTCATCCCCCTTGTCTATTTTGTTTGGATAGTTGTTCATTGGACGTATTCACCTATCTTCTCTTTATATAGATAGTTGCAATAATTCAGTTTCCGTTACAGGAGATGTCATCCATCTTGTAAACACCAAATCCTCTTCCAACAGAGGAGGCAATCTGTGCAGCGGCCTGAACAATGTAATCGTGGCCTCCGAGGCCTACAACCTCTCCTCCGACCTCATGCGGATTATGATGAAGTCCAGGGTGCTGAACGAGGAGCCTCTGACCCTCCAGGGAGGGGAGATCTTGGCCCGGGGCAAGCGTTCAGATCCTCTCAACTTGCTGTGCTATAGTAACAGGACCGGCTGCCAGTTCTTCATCCCGCAAGGATTTAACAGCACCTTCCCTGACCTGACGGACATCATCCAGGTCATGTTCCAAGTAGACTCCAATCCGTACCCCTTCGGCTTCATCAGCAACTACACCGTGTCCACCAAGGTCGCCTCCATGGAGTTCCAGACCAGTAATGGCAGTCAGATACCGGTGGAGAGCTTGGATTCGGAAAAGGCCATCACGGTCAGCGTCGCCAACAACACCGGCGTCTGGAACATCACGGCTGGCGTTGCTTCAATTGAGAGCCTGCGCTCGGTAAAGGTGAATGTCGAAGCGGAGAGCAGTAATGAAAACGCCGGCCTGCACATACAGATCACCTATAACGTGCGAGACGGTGAGTGCGCAATTCATCTAAGGAACCTATTCTGTCATAAACAGAAGCCTCATCCAGCATTCTTATAGAGAGAGAGAGAGAGAGGGCCGTATGAAAAAAGTACGCAATTATACGCACTGAAGTTGCAAGACAACCGCCATGACACTCTCCTTACACGGATGGTTTGACGGTGACTTACGAGTGCCTTATCTTTAAGTGTGCATTTCCGAGCGTATAATACCTCCGGACGTGCGTATCTAACTAACCGCACCCTCAAACGGCCATTTAAATGCCCCCCCCATCCGCTTTCAAGTATATGTCCCCCCCCACTTACATGTATCTTTCTCCGGGCGGATTATAACCACACCCCTTCGCGCATATTTTCTCACGTGCAATTCACAAGTTCGTACCTACTGGACTTCCAGGTGTAAAAGCAACGTAGATTGCGTAAGTTTAGTTACTATGCATGCGCAGTTCATCCGATCCTAAAAATACGCACGGAACTTTCCGCAAAAATGGATCTCTGAATACGGCCCAGAATGAGGGGGGGGGGAGACAAAAAGCTTAAATGCCCTTTTGTAAAAATCCATAACTCTTCACAGGCGCGACACAAAGGGGGTGATTCAGAGATGCGATTGCGAAAATATCGCAAATATACGCACCTTAGTTAAGATCTTAGCAGGTTACAGCCCACTGCATAAACAGTCACTCCCCTTGCAAACAGCAGCGGATCTTAAAGTTAGACCACCATTGACTAACCCTAACTCTGCGCTGTCATTTGAGATCTTAAGGGAAGTAGCAGCGGTTATTTAAGATCCTAAGTGTCTGCCCGCGCCCACTTTTCCTCATCTCCCTGCCTCCCCCCGCCCATTTCCATGCAAATCCTTCAGATCTTAAACTTTCGCAGCACTTAAGATCTTAAGTGCTTGCGATCAATTCAAAGTTACGCTCTTAGCGAATTTATGCTCCTAACCTCTACGTAGACGGCGTTGCACTATTACTACGCATGCGCAGTTATGCTAATTTTTTAACCTATATTTACGCAGCACTTCGGATCTTAAGTGCTTGCGATCGATTCACAGGTCCGCGCTTACCGCATGTACCATCCCAACCTCTACGTAGATGTCGTTGCACTATTACTACGCATGCGCAGTTATGCAAATTTTATAAGATCCTAAATATACGCTCCTAAGTTGCGTGAAAATCGTATCTCTGAATCAGTCCCAAAATTTTTTTTAGATATATTTTTTATTTAATTCTTTTGTCCTTTCAATTTTTTGCAGCTCGGTACATAAGTGACGAACGGGAGCCGTACATTTCTGTGTATCTACATGAGAGCGCTCACCCCAACCAGTACAACTACAGCGACATGCGTCTGATCAGAGAAGACGCTTTTTCTGGAGACGATCACAAGCTGTACACCTTCTTCATCGCTCCCACGTAAGAAACAAAGTGCATGTGTGAAGGGTTAGCCTATAGACAGAAGAATCTGGCCTAGCGGTGCCTATGAAAAACAATGCACAGACCCGACCCATGGACGTGACGGCAGCCATATTGTGCCTGAATTCTGATTCCGGAGAATTTGTTGTGTCGGCTTACTTTGAATCGTGGTTATCATCTCTGCAGCTTGTGAGCCACGCATCTGAAGCTGCCATTTTGGGAGCTGGACCCAACATTCATATTCTATCACCAGGAACAAGTGATATGAAAGGAAATTTTGTGATGGAACAAAATGGTTGCCTCTGCTGTGTTTGCACTATAATTGGACATGTTGAAGCAATATGATAATATAACCACTCGGCAAAAGTCATAGCGTTTTTAATTTACTAGATGGTGGTTTCAGCTGGTGTTATAAGTGGTAATGATATTTAAAGCTAGTATGCCAATAAAAAATAAGGCCTATAATTTAGTTTTAGATTTAGGATATCCTTATATTTATCCCAAGTATGTTTAAACTGTGTTAGCTTCTACCACCTCAGATGGGAGGTTATTCCACCTATCAACTACCCTCTCAGTGAGGTTATTTTCCTGTACATTTTCTTACCACCCTCCAGTTTATACACATGTCCTTGTGTTCTTCTACACCTCTTCCTATGGGAAATGCCACCCTCCTCTAGCTGGTTATACACTTTAATATATGTGAATAAGTCCTAATGCATTATCTGCATATATGTATATAAAATCAAATGTGCTTCTTCTGCCAGGGATGGAAATCTGACCAGACTCTACTACCTGAACATCACTAACCACTACAGGTGGTCACCAGTGGACGTGTCTGTGGGACTGTACACCTCCCTGTGCCAGTACTTTGATGGTAATGAGATGAGGTGGAAGACAGAGGGCGTTGTACCCCTGGAGGACACCCGACCGGACCAGGCTGTGTGCTTAACCCAACATCTTACTGCTTTTGGCGCCAGTTTATTTGTCCCGCCTCACTCGGTCAACTTCATCCATCCTGTAAGAAAACGCATCGCGGAAAGTGTAATTGGGAGGGAAGGTTTGGTTATGGGCTAGAAGAATTAATAATATCTGGTAGTCACTGATTGGTGGATAAATGGTTAGCAGTTATGATATACAAGATGGTCACTGATTGGTGGATAAGTGGTCAACAGGCAGTGATAATACTTACTGGTTACTGATTGGTGGATAAATAGTGAACAGGCAGTGATAATACATTCTAGTCACTGATTGGTGGATAAATAGTGAACAGGCAGTAATAATACATTCTGGTCACTGATTGGTGGATAAATAGTGAACAGGCAGTGATAATACATTCTAGTCACTGATTGGTGGATAAATAGTGAACAGGCAGTGATAATACATTCTAGTCACTGATTGGTGGATAAATAGTGAACAGGCAGTGATAATACATTCTGGTCACTGATTGGGGGATAAATAGTAAACAGGCAGTGATAATACATTCTAGTCACTGATTGGTGGATAAATAGTGAACAGGCAGTGATAATACATTCTGGTCACTGATTGGTGGATAAATAGTGAACAGGCAATGAGTTGCTGTCTACATGCAGCCCACTGGGTTTTGCAACTAATAATTTTAACCCCTTTGTCTCTGCAGCCTCCTCCGCCTGGTATTAACTACATTGTGCTTCTGACTTGCGCTGTGTGCTTTGCCACCTATTCTGTTGCCACCATTATTGTCCACAAGCTAGATCTGCTGGACGTGAGTAAAGCCGGTGTCATCCCATTCTGCGGAAAAGCCGGATTCTTTAAATACGAGGTCCTGGTGAAGACAGGATGGGGCCGGGGATCTGGTGAGTGTGATGGTGACTCTTATGTACGGTTCTGAGAACCAGGATAATATACTAAGTGGCCTGTCCCCGCTCCCCAGGTACCACGGCTCACGTGGGGATCAGTCTGTATGGCGTAGATAATAAAAGTGGTCACAGGCACCTAGACGGTGAGAATACGTTCCGCAGGAATAGCGTGGACATCTTCCAGATCGCAACCGATAAGAGCTTGGGAAACGTGTGGAAAATCCGCCTGTGGCACGATAACAAAGGTAGAGGGTGGCAAAGTCTGTATAATGCATGGAATCCCTTTAACATCTCCACAGTGATCTCGTGGCCAAACACTGCCACCTGCTGGCAGCCATGGGAAGCAATGGTCATAACTGAATCCTGAGTTTGCAATAACTTATATCCTTATTGAAATTATTTTTTTATGAACCTATTAGTGGGTCCAAATCAATGGCTAATTATACTTGAAGCAATAATATTTAAATATAATATTTAAGGGCAATATTATTGTTTATTTATAGTATGGGGGTAATTAATGGCTACTTGGAGTGCAGTAATTACGGTATTTATGATGGTAGTGCAGAACTAGGGGCCGTATGCAGATTACCAGACGTATAACAAATACGTTCAGTGTTTAGCGTTTTTTCCTACTGCGCATGTGTCGTACATTTTTTACGTTATCTACGTATCTTTTCCTTACATAGATTGCATAAATGCGATCTTTCAGACCACATTTACGCAATCTGCCTAAGGAAAAGATACATAGATAACGTAAAAAATGTACTATGCGCAGTAGTAAAAACCGCTAAACACCGTACGGCCCCTAGTATCTGAATGCATATGGGATTACTGACTCTACTTTGCCTGACCAAGGAGGGACAGATTGAAGACTGGGTGCTGATACTGACATCTATAGTGTGTGTTTATGACAGGCCTCAGTCCATCCTGGTACGTGCAGCATGTCATTATCCGAGACCTGCAAAGCAGCAAGAACTTCTTCTTTCTGGTCAACGACTGGCTGTCGGTGGGACAGGAGGACAGCGGGCGCCGGGTGGAGAAGGAGATCTTCGCTGCCAGTGAGTTCCCCGTCACCCTGGTCTGTGAGGTTCACGCCTCTTGCGTCTGGGCACATAGACAAACTTTCCCCTCTTTCTATTAAGGTGAGACAGAACTGAAGAGTTTCTCGCGCATTTTCATGGCGGAGCTGCAGCGCGGCGTCTCGGAGAAGCATGTCTGGCTGTCTATGTGGGATCGCCCCCCTCGTAGCCGCTTCACCCGTGTCCAGAGGGCCACCTGCTGTGCCCTTCTCATCTTTCTCTTCCTCTGCGCCAACGCTGTGTGGTATGGCGTGGTGGGAGATCGGAATTATGGGTAAGGTTATTTGTGCTTCTATTTAGCGTTTTGATTTCGTTGTGGAAATTCTAATCATTTCCAATATACAGATGTGTCCACATTCAGCCTCAAAGCTGCCGGGCAGTCTGTGAGTCATAAAGGTAGACAGCCTTTAACACTAAACACAGGCTTGCAGGTATCGTAACACAGAGCCGGCAGTTACTAACGCTCAGTGATGCATGATTTCCTGCCCTGTATGGCCAGCTTTTTCCATTTTTGGCAGGAGGTGTATGTAGACACATCTGTATATCCATGACTTATGAATAAACCAAAAGGAAATTGTCCATTAAAGTTATGGTGACATATTACTCTTCATATCTATACAAGGCTGATGCTAGCGTTTCCCTTCTTGTAGTGGCGGAGCGGTCTCGCAGGTGGTTCCCCTTAGCGTGGACTCCGTGGCTGTTGGACTAGTGACCAGTGTCCTGGTGTATCCGATCTACCTGTTCATTCTCTACCTGTTCAGACGTGCTCGCAGTAAGGTGACAGACTATAGGGGAAAGGCACTGTGGAGGGTGTGCTGTGACACCCACTGGATGTGTCCTGGGAATTACACTGCAGACTGTGACTGTGTTACGGTGTTCTTATTCCCCCTTCCAGACCTGCGTCAGACCGTCCCTCACATACTTCAATCAGAACTCCCTGGAAATCGATAATTACCTGGACACAATGATGATGGAGAGTTCATTCATGACCTACACAGGAATCCATGGAGAGGTGCGCAAGTAGTGTATGTGTGTGTGAGGTTGATGTATGTGTTTGTGTAAAGGTGTGTGTATTATTAGTGTAATGTTTGTGGTGGTGTGTACATTATAAGTATAATGTGTGTGGTGGTGTGTACATTATAAGTATAACGTGTGATGGTGTGTACATTATAAGTATAATGTGTGATGTGTGTGATGGTGTGTACATTATAACGTGTGATGGTGTGTACAGTATAACATGTGATGGTATGTACAGTATAACATGTGATGTGTTTGGTGTGTACATTATAAGTATAACGTGTGATGGTGTGTACATTATAAGTATAATGTGTGATGTGTGTGATGGTGTGTACATTATAACGTGTGATGGTGTGTACGGTATAACATGTGATGGTATGTACAGTATAACGTGTGATGTGTTTGGTGTGTACATTATAAGTATAACGTGTGATGTGTTTGGTGTGTACATTATAAGTATAGCGTGTGATGGTGTGTACATTATAAGTATAATGTGTGATGTGTGTGATGGTGTGTACAGTATAACGTGTGATGGTGTGTACATTATTAGTGTGATGGTGTGTTCAGTATAGCGTGTGATGGTGTGTACAGTATAGCGTGTGATGGTGTGTACATTATAATTATAACGTGTGATGGTGTGTACATTATTAGTATGATGGTGTGTGTGATGGTGTGTACATTATTAGTGTGATGGTGTGTACAGTATAGCGTGGGATGTGTGTGATGGTGTGTACAGTATAAGTATAGTGTGTGATGGTGTGTACAGTATAGCGTGTGATGGTGTGTTCAGTATAGCATGTGATGGTGTGTACAGTATAGTGTGTGATGGTGTGTTCAGTATAGCGTGTGATGGTGTGTACAGTATAGCGTGTGATGGTGTGTGCAGTATAGCATGTGATGGTGTGTACAGTATAGTGTGTGATGGTGTGTACAGTATAGCATGTGATGGTGTGTACAGTATAGCGTGTGATGGTGTGTACAGTATAGCGTGTGATGGTGTGTACAGTATAAGTATAGCGTGTGATGGTGTGTACAGTATAAGTATAGTGTGTGGTGGTGTGTACAGTATAAGTATAGCGTGTCATGGTGTGTACAGTATAAGTATAGTGTGTGATGGTGTGTACAGTATAGCATGTCATGGTGTGTACATTATAAGTATAGCGTGTGAGATGTCTTGTGCACTTCTCTCTATAGGGATACTTTGAGCACACCAGAGCGGACATCCCTGTGGATGACACAAAGAGGTGAGTGACTCCGGGGAGGGTTCAGGACTGATAGAAAGTCTGCTATATGCAGCTCAGGGGTTTCCTAATGACACAATGTGACCCCTCCTTCAGCTTCATCCAGTGGAACGCCAACGAGGGCATGCTGAGCTGGCCGGACCTCCTCAGTGACCCGTCCATCATGGGGAACACTATTCAGAAGCTGGAGAGGCACCGCAGCATCCACCATGGCTTAGATGCCAGCTCTCACCCCAGTGAGGACGACAGCGTGGTGCTGGGACTCCCCCAGTCCTTGCCGCGCCAGATCCTGGCCTCAGGTACGGGCACACGGGTGGAAATGATCGTCCACAGGAGCAGTGAAACAACTGCTGCTGCTGTGTGTTATGCTACATGACTGCTGTGGATGTATCGTGCCTCTGGTCTCATCTTATGTGATGGTTTGTACAGATGGAGCCAGCAGCATGTCTCTTCCCCACAACCTCCGAAGGACCTCCCAGACCGACACAGACCTCCTGTCTGATCTGTAAGTAGACGCAGGTGATTGGAGGTCACTGGATGCAGATAGAGTAGACTTTATTGTAGCACAAGGGCTAAAATAATGTGAAATCATTAATTCTGTACAGGGGGATGGAAATAGTCTGAGAGACTATTCTGTCTCTCTATTAAGAGCTAAAAAAAATAATAATTTTTGGAGCTTTCATTAGTTACACCTTTTAAACATGCAGCTACCATGTTCATATATTTTATTTCACACTTCGTTATACTGGCCATAATAACCGCTATACCAAACAAATCTTCTTCGCTGTTACTGTAATAAATAGACACATATTAGTGTACCCCACTGTTACTTATAATGCCTCTGTGATCTTACTAATGCTTGATAGGGCCACATGTGTATAAACATTGGTTCAGCTCACAAAATGGCCGCTTTCTCTGTCACATGATCATGTGATCACATGCCCTACTATGCTATGTTCTGCCATTACTTTGTTTGGCAGGCACATTAGAAGGCAGGTTGTTAATGTTTAATAAAAGCAGAAACGTGATCTAATCACTGGGGATGTCGCTTATCATGAACGCAGAAACTAGAATGGCTTCTTTCAGGCATAAGTTTAATATTAGGCACTCATTTGACAGGTCTAACCCTTTTGGAGATAAGACGGAAACCATCATGTTGGATAAATTGAATGAAAAAGGCCAGACCCTAACTGGGCCTGCAAGAGAATTGCCCAGAACCATCAAGACAACCAGGACAGGTGAATCTGGAGTTCTCTTCATTGCATTGTGTTCTGTTTACCTTTCTGTGCTAGCGACAAAATGGATGAAGTGTTGTAATGCTGTCTGGTAAAATTCTTGCTTTTAATCCAGTTGGGAGTAATATAAAAAAAAAGTAATGTTTCCTGCCGCAACTCTAAATTAGAGTAAAAAAAAGCAGTTCTGTGCTTGTGGTCAGTAAGTATTTTCATGAGCAAATATCATTTCTCCTAAATCTATATAATCTAATCTAATAATTGTAATTAATCACATGGGACCGGATCCAGACTTAAGGGCCCAGGGCCGTATTCAGAGATCGTTTTTTTCTCCGTTTTCCGTGCGTATTTTTGGGTATGATTAAACTGCGCATGCGTAGTAACTTTTTGTACGCTGTTCACGTAGACTATGCTCGCGGAAGTGCCTCACGGACGGACTTGTGAATCGCACGTAGGTAAATACGCACGGAAATTCCACGGAAAAATCCGCACAGAGTAATTTACATAAAAATGGGCGTGGGCATTTAAATGAAGGGAAGTGGGTGGGATTATAAAGATACACATGGACGGAGGACAAATACGCTCGGAAAAGGCCACGGAGAGTTACAGCTGGTCTATGGAGGTGGAAGTCTCCGTGGACACGGATTAGCAAGGGGGGGGTGACTGGAGTTTTCGTGGGTGTAACCGTGCGTATGTTTGCGCTATTATCGCAGCACGGAAGTCTGAATACGGCCCCTATTCCGTATGTTAACCTCCAATACAGAGGCTAACGTACGCGAGTTGCAATCCTGAATTCAGCATGCAGGAATGTGCGGACCTTACCTTAAGGATTCCGCACACATCTCTGGATCGTATGTGAGGGCTAAGCCAAACCCTTACTCAGTATAAATGCCTATGCCCTCACCCCATGGGTATGTGGTATGTATGGTGAGACGGGCCGGCCTCCTGTGCAGAGACTGAATTCAACATCTGGCCCATGTAGTGGTTAGTAAATGTATTGATCAGTGGTCCCTCCTCCATACACTCACTCTCGTGTCTCCTCTCTTGGTACAGTTATAACGGACGCCTTTCAGAGACGTAGACAGATGCTGCCCTCTTGGTGCACCCGTGTAGCCCACGTGCTCAGCTGCTTCCTCCTGGCCTGCTGCTTTGGGGTGTCTGTGTGGATTGGGGTCGGCTTCACCTCCAACGTGGGTCTTATGTGGCTCATCTCTGGAATTTTCGGCTTCCTCTGCTCGTTCTTTATTCTGGAACCCCTAAAGGTCAGTCTGTGACAGAATCCTACGGTCTCTAAGTTGTCTAAATAATCCCGAACCCGAGTCTCCACGTGTCCCTGTGATGTCAGTGGTCCTTGGTACCTAGACTGGCTTCTCTCTCCCCTGTGTGTATGTGATGGGTGACACAGGGAGGGAAGAATCATTTGCAGACCTTATGGATCAGTGTGGCAATATACCGGAAGCAAATCTACAATGTTCAACCAGAATGACGTTTTGTAGCTCAACTGTAAATTACAGTTTCAGAATATTTGACACAGTATTTATATGTGCAATTTGCAAACCTAACCAGAAAAGAATAGGATGTAAGAATAGTGATCCCTTAAGAGCGATTCACACAGATGTTCGTAATGAGATAAGTAAGTTGGGGCGTACAAGGAAAAGTTAAGAAGGAAGATAAGAAAAGTGGTTCGTGGAAGGCATTTACATGGGGGCAGACAGGGCGTGGTATGCAAGTACATGCATACTTTAAGAAGAGACATACACACAGGAAGATAAGGCTGCCTTTTGGCCTTCTTAAGTTGGTTAAGAACAATGGGCTGGATCCAGACTTAAGTAAGTGCTTGAACTTAGTTACTCCTGGGCTAAACCATGTTGATTGCAGGGGGAGTCAAGGTAATTGTATTCTTTGCATGCAGGGATATATCTTTGAATTGCTTACTGCACACAGATACTGACCAGCGTTACTATCACACTGTTATTTAGACTTGGGATAGGAAACATCACCTCTCAACTCTAATACTGTTTGCAACAGATGCAATATGACTCCCCCTGCAATCACCATGGTTTAGCCCAGGAGTAACTCATTTCAAGCAGTTACTTCAGTCTGGATCCAGCCCAATGCGTATAATTACGAACCCATTCATTCTTATCTTCCTTCTTAACTGTGAATCAGGTCCACAATGAGGATTCTGTGCCATAAATATCTGATGTATTTTAGGACTGGGTTGGAAATAGAAGAGATTTAGGGAGAACTTGGTCAATATCCTGGGGGGTGCCTAATAATATGGGGGATTCTGTGTGTCCGTACCAGGTCCTGGCAGAAGCCGTGTACTTTGCTTTGGTGGTGAAGCGTCTACACCCAGAAGAAGAGGACACTCTGGTGGAATGTCCGCTGGTGGAACAGGTGTCTGAGAGGATCACCAAGGTGCGACCACCACAAGGCTTCGCTCTGTTCCAGGCCAGAGAGGAGGCTCGCAAGGTGAAACTGCTGCACAGGATGCTGAAGGTACATGGTACATCCGTGGATTCTCTCTATGCGATCCCCTATTCAGTACGACTGACTTGTGATCTTTTCTACAGGACCTTGTGGTGTACATGCTCTTCTTTCTGGTAGTTCTCCTGACCAATTATGGCAACACCCCGGTGAACTCTACGGCAAACTTGCTGCAGCGCTCAGTCAGAAAAGACTTGGGGAGCCAGAGATTCCTGCAGATCAAAAGGTAATCTTCAGACCTAATTAATCAAACACAGAGGCCGATTCAGTGGACCGCGAAGACGGGAATAAGCGCAAAGTGAGCCTATTCCTGTCTATTACAGTAGCCAAAATTCAGATTTTAATACACACCTCTATAAGGAGCAAGATAAAATCTGCAATGTAAGTTTGCGGGAATAGCAACGCGACCAGACATTACGGTCAATTGAATTGGGCCCCATTGACTCCTTTAGGCCTTTAGTTGAAGGCCTATTACTTGCATTTAATTGTCACATCCATAATTTAGGTCATGCAATATGAAAACAAAATGAGTTTTACAGATAAAATAAAGGTTGTCACTTACAATCTGCATACATCTCTTTTTAAGGCAGTTAAATTGTACAAGCCAACTACTATCAGTGGCTGCGGCCATTTTGGGAGCTCACTTGATCTTCATTAATACATAGCCTATCGTTATGCACCAGCGACATTGCTGAGGCATTCGTAAAATGGCTGCCACCGCTATACCTCAGTGGTGTCACTGCTTTCTAATCAATGGATAGGCTGCTTTCTCACATAAGTATGACACAAAATGGCTGCCTGTGCTGTGTGCATGATATGGGTCCATTGTTTTATGTAGTATGACAGGAATATGTCTTTCTATTCGCCAGTGACTTATATCTGTTATGTGTCCACAGGCCAGAAGAGTTTTGGGCCTGGTCAGTAGATGTCTTGCTGCCATATCTGAATAGTAACCAACGGGGAACCTACAACAACCTACTGGGGTCTGCTCGTTTGCGCCAAGTTCGGATAAAGAAAGGTGCGAACCCTTCGAAACATAATCCGTATTTTAGGCTTTTTGGAGTAGTTTTAATTCACAATTGAATTGACCATTTTTTAGCGTTCTAACGTAATCTCTGGATGCGAGGTAACCTGCTGTGTACACTAACCACTCCCCTCCACGCGGACAAACTTCCGATAGGCATACCCTACCTCAAGTTTTCTGGCTTGTGCGCATATATGTAAAATGGCGTTGGTTCAGAAGTCTGAATCCGTACACAGAGTTTTGGCGGCTGAAACTGTCCACTTGCGATTACAACCCCCCCAAAAAACACGTTCTGATCCAGCTGCACATAAAACGTGCCTGGTTCTGCTCATATAATTATAATAACAAATGGTTGGAATTAGAAACTGATAGATTTGTACAGATATTTTTGCTTTGATCCCAAATAATTGTATGTTTCTCTATTACGCCTCTTCATGATTGGCCGGCCACGTCCCTTTCATCAGTGTGCCACGTCCCAACGCTCTCCATCCGTGGCGCCTGTACGGAGGAAGGGGTGGTCTTTGATGATGCAGACTATGGCGTTGGTTGGATTAATAATCCCATCACCTCATCCCAGGCTTGGCTGCACAGCTCTCCTGATAACACAGGGTAAGCTTGTCTCTCCTGTGGGTCAGGGTTACAGTGATAGCAGCTCCTGGGTCTCCTGTTGATCCATTGTCCATTGCTTCTTTCCAGGGCCTGGTACTGGGGTTCTCTGGCCTTCTTTGACAGCTCTGGATATGTTCAGCTGCTGGGGGGCAGCATGGATGAGAATGAGGCCATCTTGAGGAAACTCCAACATGACCACTGGATCGATAACCTGTAAGGCTTTTATGCTGATCTTCTTTTCCTTCACACTTGTTAACAAAGCCATCGGTGCTCATTCACCAGCTCACCCAGAAGCCGTGTAATATGTATGTTGTCCCCACTATCTGTAGACAGGATATCATATTTATGGTGTGTTCAATGTTTCTCAAGTGCTTTAATAGTTTCCATGTCTTAGTAATGCGATAAGCTTGTCTTTGATAGGGTGTACAAGTACAAGTAAATTATGGTTATTTTTTTTATTTTTAACTGGTTTTCTTCTATATGCTAACATATTATTAAAACAAGACTTGGTAGTAAAAATCAGACTGTGTGGGTAAGAGGACTCTAGAGCTTACACTCTATAGGACATTGGGGATTGATACATAAAGTGCTATATATCACATAATGGAGCAGCCAGGGTGTATGGTAACAGTGCTCAGTGCTCTGTATGATCAGTCACACAGCAGTGTTACTACCAGGACTGAGGGGATATTACTATGGAGAGAGACGGGGTGTATGGTAACAGTGCTCAGTGCTGTGTATGATCAGTCACACAGCAGTGTTACTACCAGGGCTAAGGGGATATTTTAGTGTGTCCAAGGGAATGTGTCCAAGTTTGTATAAATCATGTAACAGAAAGGGAAACTGGATAGTAAAGTGGTTGCAAATATGGTAGAAGAAGATAAAGAATTAGATTGATGGATTTGATGAGGTGAGGAAGGTTATTCCAGAGAGTGGGTGCAGCCCGGGAGAAGTCCTGTAGCCTGGAATCAGAGCGCTTGTTTAGTGTAGGAGAGATCTGAGCATGAGCTGGGATATATCCTGAGATGAGTGAGGATATGTGTACGGGTGCAGTCTTGTTGATGGCAGTGAGTATGTTGTAATTCACTCTTCTGTGTGTCCCCCGGGCAGGACGAGGGCGCTGTTTGTAGAGTTCTCTCTGTACAGCCCTGGGGTGGACTTGCATTCATCGGTTACATTGCTCCTGGAATTCCCCATGGTGGGCAGAGCACTCCCATCCGCTGAGATCAGAGCTTTCCCCTTACAGCGACTGAGTACAGGCAGCCAGCTCCTGCTAATCATGATGGTGAGTCTTGTATTCTGTGTCACCGATATCCTTGTGTTCCCTGGAACTTCATTACTGGGATATTCATAGTGACTGGTGCACAGAAGAAAGGGCGCTGTATAGCCGCTAACAAGGAGATGTTTGTATTAGGAATACTGTTGCCATGGGTTACAGCACCAATATCACCTCTTCCCCATATAGGAGTGTGTCCGCAGTGTTGTGCATACAGGTCAGTGTCTGAGGTCTGTGCTCTCTCTGTCCAGGTCTTCCTCATGATGTTTGTGGTGTATTTTGTGCTCTCGGAGTGCCTGGCCATAAGGAAAGAGGGCCGACAGTACTTCACCCACTTCTGGAACTACATCCAGTGGTTGCTGACGGTGCTGACTGTGTCCACTGTTGTTGTGCATCTCAGCCGGGGCAGCCTGGCCGAGCGGCTCTGGAACATGTACCTGAATGACCGAGCCTCCTTCATCAACCTGCACCACGTGGCCTTCCTGGGTAACGCTTTCCACAGTCTCTCCGCGTCTCTGCTCTTCATCCTGACTGTGAAGGTGAGCAAGACAGCATCACGGATGACCCGATCCGCTACTCCAGTCCCTGCTCCTTACCCCAAGTGACCAGCTTTACACATATTGGGAGTCCCTTTTCCCCTGGATACAGCTTATAAATGGTAGTTTAAGGTTCTGTGAACCCCCCCAACCCCA
>WWET01000796.1:288616-304206 GCA_011038615.1 Limnodynastes dumerilii | reverse complement strand
ATACGCTACGCAAAAAACGGTCGTACGCCGGCTCGAAATCGGCCAATTTCGTAGCTCTGGATCAGGCCCAATGTGACTATTAGTCGCCATAAAGCAACAGGCTCAGCACTTGCTGAGGTTCAGGCCTTCAGCATGTGGTGGGTTTGGAAAAGTAGAGATGTTGCCCATAGCAACCAGTCAGCTTTTTAGCTCTCACTTTCCTATTACATACTATAGAATGTCAGCTAAAAAATGATTGGTTGCTATGGGCAACATCTCCACTTTTCCAGACCCGCAGATTAGTAAAGCTGACCCCAGGTCTAGACTTGCAAAAAGGGGGTGTTTCATTGGTGAGCTGTGTAAGCTAGGGGGAGGTAAAGGGCCTACCCTCACCCACGAGTAAAGATGAAATGGAGCCCTGGGTGCACACCGTGGCCATGATTCAAGGCATAAAACCGGAATGAGCATAGTAACATTGTATAACAATAGTCTGCCTGCTCCTGCTATATAGAGACCGTTCTAATCCCTACACTATGGGTGGGGTTTTTTTTTTTTTTTACTTTTCTGTTTGGTTAAAATGTCTGTTCTTGTAAAACCCGTGAGACTCCGTCACAGGTTAGAAAGAAAAAAAAAAATCTGTATATTTTTGTAATGGCTATATTTTCATAGCATTGTAACCAATGATGCAGTCATGTAGATAAAGGTACAGAGCACTATTATCACTAGAGGTATTTAAATGATGCGTTTCTGTGCTCATGTATATTTATATGTTCTATAGCTGAATAGAGGAACCGCGTATTGGCTTATAGGCACAGCCTGTAAAAAAAAAAAAGTATTGCATTAGCCAGACCAGAACCTCCGGTCTCTAACACTCTGCAGTCTGGTTCTGAACATGAATCTAGCATGTGGAGGCATTTTGTAGGCGGAATAATTTGCTGTAGGAGCTTGTGATGATGCTTTAAGGATATCACTCCTTTCTAGTGCATAAGCATAAGCTGAATACTGATACGGTTTGCAAAATGGCTGCTAACATATTGGTGGTAATGTGTGCCATGTTCCTTTACCACACTGGCTTACAGAACTCACAAGTGAACCAGCGTTTGTCTCGGTTTGCTTGTGTTTTATAGCCTTTATAAATTGATAAAGTAAGGGATAACAGTAAATCTATATTTTCAGACGATAACTAGAAAAGATTTGGTCAGTTGATGGTATAGTCTGCACTTTAAGAGGTTTGATAGAGAGGAGGGGGGGTTGGAAAATAGATAATTGATATAGATCTATATTGATTGATAATCTCTACTTTAAAAAGGTAAAGATGAAGTTCTTAAATGTAATTTCCATACGTAATTCTTACAATCCACGTTAGGTGTACTCCAATAAGACAGAGTTGTCAAGAGACAGGAGGAAGCTGGAGCTTCGATGGTACGATATAACATTACTGAGCTGCTTAGTAAATATATTTTCTATATGATATTATGGAAGCTTCTTTTCTGTCTGAGTAATAATTTGTTCCAGTGACATTTATGTGACATGGCTTGTGTCTGGGGGGAGAGTTGGTTCAAAATAATAATACAGTATTTCACCCATTGGTCAGAACAGCATTCGTTTCTGGGTCATAATGATAATTGCACATATTGCTATGAGGGAAAGATTCTTCTGTAATGAATATGTTTTTATAGTCTCTCAAATTCTCTAAATTCTTAGTAATAGTTTCCACTGGAGGGAAGAAAAAAAAAAAAACTATTATCCCCAAGTAACCAATTATTTAGATCCTTTGTAGAAAGTGAAAGCTACAATCTGATTGGTTATGAGTAACAATCCAGCCACTACTTCAGATCAGGTACAGGCAACCTGTGGCATGCCATGTGTTGTGAAACTACAAATCCCAGCATGCTTTCACTGCAAGGGCATAGTTGATACCCGACAACGCATGTTGGGACTTCTGATTTTACAACACATGGAGAGCTGCTATTTGACCAGGCATGATGGGATACATAGATTCACAACACCAAATGTGTCAGCTTCCCCAAGCCTGCATAGAGACTTGTATGCTCAATAAGAATTGAAATCCCCATTGCTCATTTTTTTTTGTTTTGTATTGGTTTTATCCAAACTCATACCCTCCAACATGACCTATTCCATTAGGTACAAGATACTCTGCTCCTCATTTTCCAACTGTCAGTTACTATAGTAACCAGTTTTGTTGAAGAGGCAAATAGTTATTTTAAATCAGTCAATTCATTGAAACCAGGTGAGTGACAGTTGGAAGCTCAGGAGCGGATTAAATTGTACCCAAGGGGATGAGTCATGTTGGAGGGTCTGCAAACTGTTCCGATAAAGTTTTATTTTCAAAACCAAAAAAAAATCCCTGTGATTTAACACAATAAAAATGAATAAGTGTAAACAATACAGCTTATAGTCTATCCATAGGACTAGCTCCTCACCGTTATAAGCACCATGGGATGGAAAGTTATCAAGTTTACAAATAAGTTTAGGTTTTTAAATAACAGATGATTAGACTGTAGAAGACAAAGGCCATTAAATGAATGGCTGCAATGACTGTTTAACGTACAACTTGCACTTACCCAACTCTCCTATCAGCCGCAGGTCACCACATGTGTGCAGGAGCGGAGTCTTCCTTGCTTTTATTTGTATGAGTAGTTACATGTAATAGATTATTTATTGCCTAAAAGGTACAAATAATATCCTTTCCTTTAATACTTTGTCAGATGTCATGCTTTGGGTCAAGGCATTTCATTGCTTACAACAGTGGAGGCAGCCATTTTGTCATGCACTCTGACCTTGTGACCTCAACCTCCTCAGTAAGGAGACATGTTCCCTATTGGCTCTTCACTGTTTGTTTGCAATGGATAATGCCACGAGGAGATCAGATTTTGCACACCATTCATCACTATCGCCTTATGTTTGTAAAACGCTCTTGAAAACAATTTGTAAGACAAAGTCACAGAATAAAAATGACTGCATAATTTAACAATTGTGTCTCTCGTGTCCAGAATTTGTAAATGGTGACATTTTTACTAGCTTAAATTAGCCAAACCAGCGAACAAATATTTAGTGCACAAACACAGGTGCCCTGTCCACAGAACCTCGTTAGGAAAAAGGAATCTGGGATTGGTTTTACATAGATAAACTATTAAATAAAAAGTACCAGAGTGTAATAGCAGCAAAGGACAGCTGGAAACAATATCTGTCCTCCCCGATATTGGCTCTAGGCAATATCTGTACTCCCCAAACAGCATCACACACGGGCATGGCATGTTAAGAATGTACTGTAGCACGTGGGCTTTGGCTCTGTATCTGAAAGTGAAGCTGTTGTGGAAGTAGCTGCGGCAGATGTAAGTTACTTGTAGAGGACTTGCTCATACAAGATGAACTGACAGCTTAGTGCTGTCGCTCTTTGTGGCAGGTAGGAAAACAGACGTCTGACTCCGAGTGGTCTCGCTGCAAGCCTGAGGAACGACGGAACCAAGTGATAGGCACAAAGTTGACCTGCACATGCGTCGGTTCCCCCTTGAGTTGGCTTTGGCCTGGCCCTTTACTGCCAAGTGCAGCTGTTTCTGGTGAAGCACAAAAGCACCAATCCTCCCCAGCTGTATGGGCAGCAATGAAGATTTTATTAGGACTTCGCTTCAAATGCACATGTTGCTTTTTTGGACTTCACTGGAGCAGCTTTCAATATAGAGAAACTAGAAGAGTATTTTATTAAAGTTTAATTTGTAATTGTGCTGAAAAACAACAAATTCAAATAGCAATAATTGCGCCTACCACGTCCCAGCCTCCCCCCCTTGTGTCATCCACTGATCGCTACATATGGGACCGTACCACACATGGCAGCGGAAAAAAGTCTTCAATAAATTAGGATTTTATTCCAGTACTGAAAATAATTTAAGCAGGATTTTCTGAACACGTTGCTACATATGTCCCTGCACCAGAGAGTGAGCGTTCAAGCCCGTGCTTTCCGCCGACCCGTTCCTCTCTGCCAGGGCCACATTGAGTACCTCAGTCCAGTGTATCCCAGACTGTCGCGGGATTCAAGCAAATTCTGTGAAATCGTCCACGGCAGAAATGAGTCGCGTGCGCTGACCGGATTCAAAGGAGCCGCTGGCGGATTGAGGGCTTGGCTGGGGGTTTCGGTTAGCGAGGTTGTGCATGGGATAAGGCATGTTTGCAGTCATTTCCAGCAGCTCGTCATGGATCTAGAAGACAAGTGATACAGTATATAAGTATACACAGCTCACTATATACAGGGGAGGAAGAGGAATAAGTATACACCGCTCACTATATACAGGGGAGGAAGAGGAATAAGTATACACCGCTCACTATATACAGGGGAGGAATAAGTATACACAGCTCACTATATACAGGGGCGGAAGAGGAATAAGTATACACAGCTCACTATATACAGGGGAGGACGAGGAATAAGTATACACAGCTCACCATATACAGGGGAGAAAGAGGAATAAGCATACACCGCTCACTATATACAGGGGAGGAATAAGTATACACCGCTCACTATATACAGGGGAGGAAGAGGAATAAGTATACACAGCTCACTATATACAGGGGAGGAAGAGGAATAAAGGAGCCATCAAGGATCACGAGTAAAAATATCTCCCTGACAACTGAGAGTGAAATCTGTCCCTGTATCTACAACGGGGGGGTAAAACCTCACAGTGAATCACAACATTTACTTGGTGTGTTTCAAGAAGGTTAAACAAGGTGTGAATTCCCACAGACATAATACCTGACCAGCTAATAACGTTGCGCAGTGCAGTGTTGGCCAATATGTCAGCGTTTGTATGGCTATCGCTGACCATCGCTTTCTTCCTTTACACTGACCCACTATAGGACGCTGACGTGACATGGTCGGTCCAGCACCTCACTAAGGTCACATCAGCAGCAGTGTAATATGGGGCGATTATGTGATTGGGGAAGTGCAGCAGTGTAATATGGGGCGATTATGTGATTGGGGGAGTGCAGCAGTGTCATATGGGGCGATTATGTGATTGGAGAAGTGCAGCAGTGTAATAGGAGCGAATTGTTATCATCGGAAACTCCTATAAGTACATTGCTCACCTTGGGTCTTATCTTCTTAATGTGTCGGAGTCTAGCAATCCACTTGGATGGGTAAATATCGGTGGGGTTTGATCTACTGTGGTGAACTTGAGAAGCCATCTGAACGTTCCAAAAAAACAAAAAACACACCATTATTTTATGAACAATGACCTCTTTTTAAGCGACCGCTCTGCTGAGGTTTAGGTGGGATTAGGAGATTTAGAATGGATCTGGATTTATGGGAACACTGTGGAATCAATGATACAGAAGGTTCCGCTGTGTGGACAATGGTTCTAGAAGCTCCAGCAGGTAACAGCTGTCAAAACCGCTTCAATTAAAAGGATCTTCCATAGAGCAGGTGTTTAACACCAGACGACGGCCAAGCAGCATAGGATAACGTTGGATATTCTACTCTGTGGATAAGTAATCCATAGGCCTAAACGAAACAGTGTATGGAGACATTTCATGGTTCACCTCCTATGCCTCAGTGATATTGGTGAATCCTAGACATTATATTGGTTGAATTGACTTAAAGCCCATCAGATGGGTAGGTTACATGTGGGTACAATACAAGACAAGTTACAGATACAGATCATGGCAGATACATTCTGGGGTGCAAAGATGAAGTTATGCTGAAAGCTTGGTGTAGAATATGTGGTAAACACGCATCAATCATCCTTACATTTGAGTGCAGAGCCATCTGACGTGCCAGAAACGGCAGATTTTTATCAGACACAATCTTGGCCACAGAAATATCAACAAGACCTTCCATATCTGCAAGAAAGGGAGAGAGCCTATTAATAAAAGCAGAATGACACAGGGCCACTGCAAGTGCAACAGGGCTATGGTCCACCCCCATCTGTAGTGTGTTGTAGTCACATCAATCCTCCATTATGCGGCCTGGAACTACGCAACGGAAAGACGCATTGACCAGTGAAGAGTAAAAACCGGATTTTACCTTTCCGGCACTGCAACGTCACCAGGTTACATTCACAGTCCAAGGGCTGAATGTTGACATCCACAAAGTTAAACTGACCCTGGAGGAAAGAGATGAGGAATCATTCTCTGAATACAGAGCAGCCATAAAGGTGGGCGGAGGAGCGGGCAGTACCCACCTTGAGAGTGCCCAGCTTGTAATGTTCTCCAGAGTCGTTGTACACCATATTCACAAAGTTGTTGCCTACGTGTCGCTTCTTGTTGCATCGGTACGGGTCAATCTCAATGTTCGGCATAAGGGTAGTGATCTGGAATATCACTAAGGTACAGGAAGAGGAAGTCATTACACATCTGTAGACAGTCTATAGAAAATCATAGCTCAACATAGATTGTTATGAAAGGCTCTATTGTCAAGCAGCAAGACAGCCGCAGTTTACTCTGAACTTCCAGCTCAGGCAACTGAACGGGGAGTGAGTGGCAGACATGAGACATACCTTGCATAATGTCATCGTGCCAGCAGTAGGTGAACTCGCCATCATCGCCGAGGCCACCCAGCCCTCCCAGAAAGATTTTATCAGGCTGAGTCTCCTTCAGATCGATCAGCTTCCCCAAGCCGGTCAGGAACTGCGTGTATCTGTACGAGCCGTGTTCATTGGACAGGATGGCCCGCTCATCGCCAATCTAACACACACAAAGAACGGACTTGTGAGACCATCATCAGTGCATGTGTAGTAACAGGATGGTGTGTGCAGGGCACCTCTACACAACAAAGACAATCTGATGTTTGTTGTAGCTCTTCAGGTGCTATGAAACTACAAACTCCAGCATGCTTTGTCAAATATCAGCTTTGCAGTTAAAGTATGCTGGGACTTGTAGTTCCACAGCACCTGCAGAGCCACAGGTTGGCCAGTAGTGCTGTAGTCTGATGTGAGCATTCCTTCAGCCAGGGTTTTCAATATCCTCTGCTGCAAAGATTGATAAAAAACAATAGGCAAAGGTATAGCGTCTAACACCTGCTGGCAACATGTGGAAGTGTCCCCTGAATGCGATACGATAAAGGCCACAGGTGAGAGCTGCAACCAGGAGAAGGAAAAGGCAAGAGCAGATAACAGACACCTATAGCCCCGGATTTCACATGTTCTTCAGACATACATACTGTGGAATGATCATTAATGGTCATTTATGAAGTGCACAGTATTGGTAGCACAGTGCAAAGGCCTCGCCATCCGTGGCGTGCATAGAATGCCAAACGCTGGATTTATTAAGCAAAATGCTAGTTAGAGGGAGATGAAAGTAGTAAATGTCTGAAGGAGTGAACTACGCGAGAGCCCAGACTTCTCCTGGAACACCACAACCCAAAACAGGCACCTTTCCACAATTTGGCCTCTAGAAGTGGTGCTGGTCTATGGAAGACAACTATAAAACTAGAGACCAAACCTGGCCCAACCCGCGGCTCTCCTGGTGTTGCGTAACTACAAGTCCCAGCATGCTCTCAGAAATCCGCTATCCCCGTGTAGTGACTACGTTTTACAACACCAAGAGAGCCACAGGGTGGCCAGGCCCAGACATAGACCAACACTAAGCACCTCCCATTCTCAGACAAACGTCAATATGGATGCAACGGATGAGAACTCACCTGTCCTTCCCCAACATACAAAACCCCTATTTTGTGTGTGTCGTAGCACGGGATCTGATCCAGCAGCTTTATCGTCCTTTCAAAGGTCTACAACACACAGATAAGTCTCCAATCACATAAAGCAAAGATAAAGGATATACGTAACCCCACATTACACCACTATAGCCCTCATCAATTACCTGGGTATTTGGGACCAGTATAGGCTTGTTGGACTCATCACCAAAGAAAGGCGAGTGGTATAACTGCAAGAACACGAAGCTGCAGGAAATAGAACAAGTTCTTACTGCTTAGGCCCGTTTTTATACATCATTCCCTGCTCCAGAGCGGAGTACTATAGAATAAGTCTCCATAGGAGACTACCTGCACACATGACCTTGGGCTATCAATGACCTTGGCAACATGTACCGTACCTTGGGTCTATTCCAGGCACTTTATCAGCTTTGGTAGCCTTTGTGCTGTTCTTAAAAGCATCAACATTAATTCTTCTCCCCCGCCTGGAAGGTTCGGAATCCGAGATGGTGTGGCCCCTTGGACGATGGCCGCTTGGGGACTGCAGAGGTTGGGGCGATGCCCCTGGTTCCAGCCTGGAACCAGCTTCTGCAGTAGGTGTGGTTGAAGGCAAGCTTTCTTCTTCCAGTTTGCTAGGCGGCTTGGTAGGAGGTTCAACAACAAGAGCCTGAGGCAGAGGCTTTGGTTCTGCAGGTGGCGCACTGACGTCTTTAGACTCCGGTTCTCTGGGAAGCTCCTGCAAGGTCTGAAGTTCAGGAGAAGAACTGGACTTGCTCAGGGTCTGCGAAGGCTGAAAGGGAACTTCACGTGTAGACCCCTCAATAGGGATCCCGCCAAGCTCCAAGTCCGACTGATGGGTTACAGACTCTTCTTGACTGGAGGTGGAGTTTGACTATATAAACCAAATAATATTTTAGCTTGATCGAAAAAGCCAAATTAAAGCAGGTTTTATTACTAATAACCCATCACCTACTCACCCTGCTAATGCCTTCGGTCTTCTTTTCTTCACTGATCGTGTCCGTAGAAGTAGCTTCAAAGTCATCCAACTCTTGCGACCCACTTGGAGAAGTTACATCGGTCTCTCCATCTAGCTGGGCGCCTTCCTCCGGCACAACAGAAGATTCTGTAACGAGAAGGCGGTGTTGTGACAGTAAGTCTATCATCTAACCAAACACAGGACTGGCCAACTTGTGGCTCTCCAGGCACTGTTAAACCAAGGGGCCCAGCGTGCCAGTAAAATTGTTTTTGGAAGATTCCTCAAAATTAAACTAGAACAATGGTCGAAAGCGCAAAGACAACTCTTTATAAAATACGGATTTCCAACATGAATTGATTCAGGCCAGACACCCCGCCTGCTCCTACAAATTACCATATCTTAAGCAGTGGAACAGACAGTGTGGCTACAGGGCAGACACTGCAAGTGCCAGGATTAACAGCCTGGGTGCAAGATGGCCGCTCTGTGCAGACTGGCAGCCATTTTGTTTCCAGCATGCACAGTACAGCCAAGTCTCTCTCTGCACAGAGTGTGGAGATTATCCCGCATATGCGCTAATCTGCGATCGCACTGAGCATGCGCCGATGTGGGGAGCGTCTGTTACCCCCCCCTCCAAGCGGAAACCTTCTGGCATCCTTTGTTTAGTCTTACAACTCACTGCTAAAATACAAGGACAAAGCGCAAGCACGTAGACCTAGAACATTTAAAACATATTACATGTGGTAAAACAGGCGGAATATGCGTTAGTGGTAACGTCAGACACTTTGCAGTGGTGCAGAAGCCTTGGTCTCCACACTTCATGGTCAGTCTGGCTGTTAGACATATCGGCATGCAGTCTCACAGGCATCCCAGAAAAGATTTAATGTACTGCTCGACAGAGAGTGCGATCAGTTAGGTCAAACCAGTCACGTGCAGAACAAGGAAATCATGCCACAAATAGGTCTCTGGTTGTTTATCCTTATTAGCCATGAAATGCACAGCAAATGGATGATACACTACAGACTGGTAAGATACAGGCAGGTCAATGGGTCAATCGTGTTTCTGCAAAGTTCTTTTGGAGCTCTATAGATACCTGCCCAGGAAATGCTCCTAAGCAGCTTCGCTTGACCACTGGACTGGGCGGTGAGAGAAATAGAAGCCACTGCAATGGGAGAGGAAGAGCAGAAGAAGGTTCTGATGACTGGAGTTTGTGAATCGCTGCTCCAACAGAGAGAGAGAGAGACGTAGCCTCCCAATGAGAGGTCACATCAACGTTCTTGTTCTGGGCTAATAGTTTGGGCAGATAAAGAGTTCACGGCTGAACCCTTTAAGAGTCACTGAACAGTGTGGAGGCCGCCATTTTGCAAGTCCTACATGAACCATGAGTATGTAACCTACACTAGGAACCCATGACCAATAGTAGAGCTAGATTAGTAATGAGGAGGTGTGGCTTTCTACTGACCTACAGGATCAAGGCTGCGGTCAGAACACAGCGTGGGGCTCCGCCCAATATGGGCGGGGCACTGCGAACCTGCTTTAACAGCGGACCAGTGTGCAGGGAAGAACTACTTGGCGGGCCCAGGACAATAGTGCCAGCTGTATAGAAATGTTGCTCATCTGGCTTCTATACAGACTATACTATATAGTTTTGTCATGACATCAGAAATGAACTTTAGTTCAGCTGGATCTAGCATGTGCCCTCCTAAAAAATCTGATTGGCTGATATGGGAATAATTTTCCATTTCAGATACTTTAGTCACCCACCCCAGAGATAGTAAGTATATAAAATGGATGATTCAGATTCTAGTTCTGGAGGTGATTCCTGAGACTTGGAACTTGCTGAGCCATGGAGTGACATAAGTATAGGATGAATAAGAAATTAAGAGGTTTACCCTCGACCACTCACCAGTGTTGGATCTCTGGAGGAGCGTGGGTTTGCTTGTGGCGGAGCTGAGCGTAGAGGCCGGCATTGAGAGGGACTTATACAGAGCAGTCTCTCTATGCTCCTTCAATCTCTCCGCTGCCATCAGAGCATTAGACAGCTCTTGAAGGGGCATGTGGTTGATATCTGAAGAGAAGGGGCTGAGGGGATTCTCCAAGCTCATCAGCCAGCTGGTATTACCTGGTGATCAGAACCATAGAGGACAACGTTAATCTTTATATTGTGATTCTAATTTGATGGAACGATAATCAATACAAGACCGTGTAGGAGCAAGGATGTAGACAAATGTAACCATTCGCACACATCCTAAACCATTTTATTAGGAATGGTGACAGAACTCGCTACAGTGTTGCCCAAATAATAATTCTGATCTACTTTAAGAAAAACTTTAGTCTTTGGGCACTACCACCACTCTCCAGCAGAGGGCAGCGTTCAACACCTTTCATAATTACAACTTTTTTTTTTTATTCATCTTGGTACTTGCCTCCTATGTGTGTGGCTATTTAAGTTGGGATATATATTTATACAACATTGCCCACATTTTTCTTGTTTACCTGTAGGCCTGCGTACAAGTATCTCTGCCCAGCCCTGAGTCAGTACAGGCACAAAATCTGCCAAGGTGGCCTTCTCCTTCTTGACCTGTACCCTGCGGGTGGTCTTCTCTGCCCTACTTCCTGAAGGCCCACCTGGAAAGGACAGGGAACTACCATCAAAACTGGCTCGCAGGCCATGTCCACCTGGAGAAAGTAAGAGCGTAATGAAGCAATACATAAACAATTCTTCCTGTAACATGTTGCAAAGGTTTCCTAGACCTATCGGAGGCAGCCATTTTGTGAACTAAACCAGGCACCGTTCTCTTGACTATTGGTTTGCCCAACAAGATGGCTGTTTGTGTGTCCAACAAAGGTCAGCAATGGGCAAAAAGAAAACAAGACATTGTGTCATCATCTGAGATGAGCTCACCAGACATGGAGCGGACTCTGTGACGTGAAGATGGCATTCCAGGCTTTCTGGTCTGTATCTCAATCTTAGGAGTTTCTTTTACTTGTTCAGGAATCCTTAAAAAGCAACAAAAAAAATAAAGGAAAAAAGAAAATAAAGGGAAAAGAAAAAAAAACCCTATATGGCAAAAACAAACAAACTCAAACATTGTGAAATAGAACATTACCCATATTCATTTTCCTCCTTTGGGGGTTCTCCGGTATCCAAGCCGAGAAGTACCCGTGTTCCTCTACCTACACTAGTTGTTACCGTCACCAGCTTGTTCCCAACCATCCAGGTCTTTGTCCTCCCTCCGTCCAACAGAAACTCTCCAACTGGTGACCTTCAAGAAAAGAAAAATAATAAATTGTTAAAGGCATTTTTAACAAAAAACAGCAAACCCCCCCCTATAGGGTACTACTTTACGGACCCCCACATTTATATTTATACATCACAGGGTCTCTGCCCTGATTGGTCACACACACTATCCAATAGTGATGGACCAATTTGTCATAACGCAAACAAAACAACCCTATCGGATAACTGGATCATGGCGTGAATGATCCAATTACTGCTGCGCAAATCCCATTAGGATCCGCAAAGCGTGATGGGCCCATAGCCTTGATTATTGGTCACCATGTGATGCTCGGATTTATTATAGAAAGTCACATTGTAGGCTACTATTTTTTAGCATTAGTTACCATCGTCTGCACCCCGCTGGTAAACATTTCAGAGATTGAAGGATTAGCCGCCGCTGTGGCCCCATTCCTCTACATGGAACTTTATCACTCAGCGTCAGGCATGAAGAACAGAGTCTACCTTTTTGGCACCGCTGTGAAGTTGGAGAAGACGTATCTAGCCATCATGTCCAGACAGATCTCCGTGAGTTCCAGGTGAAGGTTCTTTAAGCTGTCGTCCGCCTGGGCCATGGAACTTTCATCTGCCGAGCTGAGGCTGGAGCTGGTAACAGAGGTCTGCATTCGGCTGTACAAAGCAATGAAGTGTTTGAGCACTGCACCCATTCAGGTCAGGTCTGTCGGATCAGGACTAACACACTCCTGTAAACCAAGGTGAGCCAGGAACACGCGTCTATCATCTGCTAGCGTGGCCCAAAACGTTAACCAATAGTGTAGAGACTTACTAAGCCCCAAGACAATAACGAGAGACAGCCTAGTAGCCGTCAAGACGTTCATATGTGCAAGATTGGGGCTAGCTCATCTACGTGTTATGACTTCCAATATCCCAGGTCGTTACCAGGTATGGCTACAACATGGACTAGGTTTTTGGTCATTCCTACAACATTCTAAGATTTGGGTCGTTGAACGAAACCTGGCTTTTATAGGAACAGAGTCCTGATCCGCAGACCTGCTGTGACAAGCAAGATCAGTCATGCACAAACCATCCAATATGTACTCTACCACGTTGCCTCCCAGCACCAAGAAAAGAACGCAGTCTGAGCACCACCGCACGAGCCCCCAATAAGAGAACGTTTTACAGAGTTTAGGTCATAAAAAAACGGATCATTCAGAAGAACACAGATTATTGTAAGCGACGTGTCAGACTGCAGTCTTTACTTTTTAAAACGTGTTAAGTTAATCAATGATAAACCATCCTCATTGCAAATATAAACGTGCATTGTGTGGGTGGGTTAGGGCTCCACGGGCCAGATACTGCTAAGGGGTTACATAAAGGGGACTAACATAAAATTTTGCCATGCAAGTCTTTCTAGCATGCATCCCAAATCCCTCCCCAACCCCGTGCAGGCGTCTCCAAAAGATCCTCCCGGCCACTACCTGAACGCAGCCCGTTCTGACACACTGATGCTGCGAGATCGAAAGGCATTGGACAAGTCTCTCATCTCCTTCACTGGGGAGGAGTCATTCAAGGACGACTTGGTGTGTTTAGATACCTTCAAGCTACCCATTCAAGAGATGCCGCCCCCCCCCCCCGCCCCAGCAGGCCAGGGTAGAAAAGGATGCCCAACCCCAAAGTGATATCATCCCCAGCCCACACACAGGATGAAGGTGGAAACCATTGAAAAGTCGTGTAGAATGGATACAGCAGAAGGCCAGCGGACATCGGTTTGGGAAGGGTACACCGTAGGAAAGGAGAAAGAGAAAACAAATGGCACAAATGAGAAGGCAAAAAAGCAGAAATAAAAAAAAAAAAAGTTTAAGCGCAAAAAAAAAAGGCAAACAGCAATAACACCATAAGTACCAGTCATGCAAAGAGTGGAGAGCAAGAGGCTCACAGTGTATGAGAATGTACCACCAGGATCCAAAGATCACATGTGTGGAACGCAAACATACACAGCCCAGGCTACAGCCGTTCCTTGTCTAACCCCAGATCAATCACAAATGGTTCTTATGACGTCAGTAAATATTTTAGAGGGAGGAGAAAAAAAAATTGAAAAGGAAAATAATCAACACTTCAATGGATCCAGGTTGGCTCCACTGACAGTGTTGGTTTCTAGGAGATAATATAAAGACCAAAAAAATCCACCTGTGATTATATCGGAGAAGACATCAAGGTAGTGCTAAGCAACCGTATTCAACAGGCAGAACACAGCCAGCACCGGAGTAGTAACTCCAGCCTAACCCTATTATTTCAAGAGCGGAGGCTGTAGTGTCCAGACCCATCCTCACTCCGCTTAGTAAGGAAATACTATTCAACAAAGCACAGACTGACAATCGTTTCCAATGCCTAGTGTGTGCGTGTTATGAGCATATCACAAAGATATGGGCTAGAAGGCACCCGCTTGTAATTCCACGCACACTGCGTTTCATGTAAACTGCAATGGCCAAGCAGCAGACATGCTAAATAGGGACTAGAGTATGTACCTACTTGTAATTCAGAGAAATAAAATCGGGATCATAGGTGTAATGTCCAGAACATTTCTGTAAAGAAAGTTCTATGGTTTTTTTTTTTTGTTTTATTAGATCTACTTTGGCAATGAGGGCCACATGTCGCAAGTGAGTGAGTAAGAGGCTTGTAATGTTTTCGGAAGTACGAGGTCTTAAGCTACATACAGGGTTCATTTTTAACACTTACACAGAACTCACGGGTAGAAGAACCGGGTATAAATCAGTTAGTCAGTTAGGAGCTGGGAAGAAAACAATAAATCGCTTGTTTGTTCTGTGGGCATGAATTAACTTCTGAGTTGGACAATCGCTTTAAGAATCAAATTCATGCCGGATAATCCTTACTGACACAATGCAGACAACATTCAGCCATTTCCATCCATGAAATACATGGCAAATATACTCTCTGGTTCTGTTACGCACTATTATTTATTAGTAAATGTTCTGTTGCTACATTTTTTATAATGAATTGTTTTGTCATCTATTGTCTTATAAGTGCAGTGTTGTTCTTTTACCATTCCCTATTCATGTACATGACACGTCTTTAAATTGTTCTAAAAGCCTTATTGGAGTCCTGAACATTACGAGTTACGATGTACATCTGTTAATCAGACCGTTAATGACATGCAGATAATTCTATGACCATAGGGACTGGATTGCATCACGCATGTATATGGGGATACGTTAAACCAGTTGCCATACTGCATCACCTTGATGTCTTCTTGCATTGTGAAGGGTCAAAAACAGAACATACCTGTTCAGAACATAATAGATTTCCCTAGAAGCAGGGGTTTCATATAAGTATTGGTTGAATACTAACAAGCAGCAATCACAGGTGTAAAGTATACTAATACGCTTAAACATAAAATAATAGTCACAATGAACAGCATTTACAAAGACAACATAGAAAATAAAGCGGAATAAGCTGCTTTGGCATGCATTGCTTGTTCCCACTAAAATATGAAACAAAAAATGATTAAGTCACTGTCTCCTTTAGGGTATAAACGAAGCAGCGGCCAACCTGTGAATAATGACCCTATAGAAATCCTATAGCAATTAATATTTGTGTTAAAACAAAGTAAAACAGATTGTGAGTTAATAAATACATTTCAGACGTTTTAACTGAGGAAAACTAAATTTTTCAGCCTACAGTAGGACAGGAGGGGTTTCCGGCTGCCCAGCAACCCCCCCCCCCCC
>WWET01000796.1:267587-281448 GCA_011038615.1 Limnodynastes dumerilii | reverse complement strand
AAAAAAAAAAAAAAAAAAAAAAAAAAAAAAAAAAAAAAAAAAAAAAAAAAAAAGAAAATAAGAGGAAATCAGGTGGAAATTTACACTGTGTAAAACCCAAGTCAATTTCCAAGGGAATAAAATCTATTTTATTCTGTGCATGCAGGGAGAATACTTTTCTTTTGCTTACTGCACACAGATACTGACCAGCGTTACTAAATCACACGGTTATTTAGACTTGGGCTAAGAAACATCACCTCTCAACTCTAATACTGTTTGCAACAGATGAAATACACCTCAACTACAACTCAATAGGTGTAACTTTCCACATGATTTCCTCTTAAATTAAAACTCTGGATCTGGTTCACCATGTTTCTCAGCAGGCCAGCGTTCCTTCCCCATGGGTGCGAGAATAAGATGCATAGTGTAAAAGAGCGCTGAATCAGGAGGGGGCGGAGCTTTGGTGGCTGCGCAGGATGAAGTTTATTTTTTTCATTTGGTTTTACAAATAATGCAGGATGAAAACTTTTCACAACAGGGTTCTGCAGGAGACAATTCCACCAATGTTCCCTCACACGTGGTAAGAAATCCTCACTAGATGCATGCTCTAAATACGTAACCCTAACTTACGGGCCGCTCATCCGCGTTCCTCTCCACGAGCTCAAAGAACCTCTCCTCTTCCCCATGGAAGTCGTTCTGGTCGCACAGTTCCTCCACGGCGGTCAGTAGGTTGTGAACAGCCGCTTTCAATTCCTGACTGCGCAGCACCTGCAATGAAGCATATGGCCTAAGAAAACGACGTCGACCCTTTGTACCATTACAGGCTGCTGAAAGGAACATTCAGACGCCCTAGAGATCCTTAATGAGGTCTACAAATACCAGAACGCTGACTGTGCTCTTTCAGTGGATAACAAAAACTAGATTAGGTTTTGACATCACTTAATTTCAGTTGTAACAAACGTTTGATGAAGGGTTGCTTCACAGCAGGGCGGGTGGGAGGGTGGAAAGGGCAGACTAGATGGGCCAAGTGGTTCTTATACAGTCAATTTCTACGATTCTATGAAACAACTGTGGGTAGAATGCACAGATCTTGTAGGTAAAATATTCATCTTATACATAGACAGCTGGAAATGAACTCAGGGGCCGGGAGGGGAGGGGGAGGGTGGAGGATGCTCACTCCTGGTGGGTAAATCTTAATCTAAAGCATCCATGAATAAAGACTTGTTTTGGGCCAGATTTAATCAGTTGATTTTTAGATCTCCAGTGTCCATGGGTTGTAGCGATTTTCCATATTGCACATTCACAGGCTTCTGGTTACCCCCAATCGGAAAACACATCATAACCCATTTAATCTAGACTTAACCAAGACCCTCTTTTGGCGGCGTTATTGCCATTGAGTTCGCAAGTGGATGCTCCCTCCAAGTCAGTTTGCAGATTGGGTACACAGACAGAGGGAACACATACAGCAAAGTCACTCCTTGCACGAGAGACAGACGCCTAGTTCTGGGGTTAAGATTATGGAGCATCACAAAAATGCCCCACGTCAACAAGTGCACATTCTCTATGAACCAGCTACCACAAGTGTTATCCAAGGTATATAAACCCACCACCGGACAAATCAAAGATGATCAAACTTTATGAATACATTTCATTTGTGATCTGTAGATCTTAAAATAAAAAATCTTTGTTGCTACTACAAATGGACGACACCTTGCTCGTTTACATTGTGTGGGATTTTAAGTGTATATTTGTGCATTTGCCATTTACTGAAAGCTCCATACAGAACACACAGCTGTCTTTCCATGATCTTGGGTTACCTGTAGCTGTTGGAATAACCTCTCGACGAGATCCAGGAGAACGTCCCACGTAACTGCCTGCAGCTCCCTCCCGTACTTCTTGACCAGTCGTGTGATGGACAATACAATCTCATAGGAAACCACTGCGTTTGGGGAATTCATCGCCTGGTCAGGAATTAAATTGCAGAAAACGTCATGAGCTGCACACTTCCCTGGTATGATTATTCTCCAGCGCATTAAGTATCTTTAGCTGCCTTATTAGTAGATTGTCCAAACACGCTTCTTATACAGGCCCTATCCACCATAATTAAGACTTCTATCATCCACAGCAACCTGTCTATCTCCAGATGGCGTGAAACTACAAGTCCCAGCATGTGTTACCTGCAGAGGCATAGCTGTCATCTGACTAAATATGCTGGGACTCGTAGTTTCACAACACCTGGAGAGCAGCATGGCCAGACAACATTCCAGACCTCCTAGCTATAGAACAAGTGTGTTCATTATGGAATTACACCCAGGTGATGCTCATATTTGTTATTCTATGAGACTTATCTGACCTACGGTACTGACTTAATACATAAAGAGGAGAGATACGATGCCCCAACATTAATACAGAGCAGTGTTTCCCAACCCTGGTCCTCAGGGACCACTAACAGTCCATGTTTTCCAGGCCTCTGCACAGAACAAGTGATATTTGGTCCAATTCAGACTTAAGGAGCTTGAATGAGGGGAATGTTACACCTGGGCTAAACCATGTTGATTGCAGGGGGAGTCAAGGTAATTGTATTCTTTGCATGCAGGGATATATCTTTGAATTGCTTACTGCACATAGATACTGACCAGCTTTACTATTACATTGTTATTTAGACTTGGGATAGGAAACACCTCTCAACTCTAATGCTGTTTAAAACAGATTAAAATTGACTCCCCTGCAATCAACATGGTTTAGCCCAAGAGTAACTTTCCTCTCTTATATAATCTCATGTATAACACAATCATTCATATGACATACACAACATCAAATCATCATAAGTCACCAGACACTGATCATCAGTCTTATGACTAGATTAATGTTTTGATATTGTGAGCAGATCATGTGGAGTTTAGGAGATTTTATGAATACATTATCTTCTGAACGTCTGGCGCTTCCTTCTATATAATTCTTGTTTTCAAATTTAGGAGCTGGTCACCCTGAGAGCTGATAGACTGGAGACGTATGTTCATTGAATGGGGCGGTTTTATTTAGTAGAGTAGACTGTATTGGCGCCAAGCTTTTTATTCTTCCAATAGAAAAAGACAGCGGATGTTTTAACGTATAGATTGGCTGCTTACCTTTAGAAAAGAGGGTAGCACAGATATTGGGGAGTTCTTCAAACAGAACAGTCTATGGGCTCCCCATAACCCCATCCCAACGAAGAACACGGCTCCTCTTAGCAAGGGGGCGTCCTCCCAATACACTCTGAAAACATAAAAAAAAAAAAAAGTATACAGCAGAACTGGAATGTACCCTACAAATGCATAAACGCCCTTCAAATCATACAAAAAAAAATAAAAAATGCAAAGTACCCCAACCCTGCATCTGACGCATAAACTAAGAACATAAAAAGCAAATCAAAATATATCAGTACGAAAATCCGACATCGCAAATAACTAAACTGGTTTCTTTCTTGATGCAAGATATTAGGAACTAGAACGTCTTACTTGTCCTCCATGAGTCGGCTCATGGTATAAATAGCGCTGTGACCAAGGTGAGTTCCCAGAAGATTTCTCATAAGCTGAAGACAAAAACAAAGCAGTACACAGGACATAAACTTAATGCAATCAATGTTCTATAAATACAAGCTGGAAAGGACATTATAAATAGAATCAGACAGGAAGGTATTCACAAGCACATCAGTATAAAGTCACTAGAGGACAAACTGCGATTACAGAAAATGTCAATCACAATGGTACAAGGTTCCTTACATACAAGTGCACCAGGACAACACATCCATAGCAGGCGCCTAGAAGATCATGGTCATTCATTTAAAAAAAAAAATCAATCTAAAAAACTACCCCCAAATCATCAAAATAAAAATGCTGTAAGAAGGGTTTGCAATAAGCTGAAAAGTAAACAGAAAAACAAAGACACTAGGCTAGCGCTGTATACAAAGAGAAAATATAAAAAACATGATACAAATCACTTAATAAAAGTAATGCAATGGGAGAGCTCAGTTAATTTCCATATAAAGCACAATTTAACACTAGAATAAAGAAAAAAAAATAGCACTTTATGGTTTATAATAGAAACGTAATTTTATTATTTTGTTATTTGTATCATGTTCTTTCCCCCTCATTATATACAGCGCTAGTGATTTTTTTTGGTGTGTTTATCCCTAAATACAGTATTGGCTTTTGTAGGTTTTGCATTTTTCATAAAAGGAGTATTTCATGGATATAATAAACTATGAACACTTGCATCTCACAGCGACAAGGCCGGGAGTATGATTTCCGATCTAGGCCTTAACAATGTAGTGTTTGTATCTTCTTCCTGTGTCTGTGTGGGTTCTCTTTGGGTACTCCATTTTCCTCAAAAACTCCAAAAACCATGCGGTGTGTATATGTATATGTTAGGGAACTTAAATATTGTAGATCCATTGGGACTGATGTGAATGTGAGATACTCTGTAAAGGAAAATTTATGCCACTATTTAAGTGATAATCATAATAATCAAACCAGGAACGGCTGATTTAGATGTGATAAGGGTGATGTGATTTTGTTGGGGGTTGGGAAATCCAACCTTGTTATAGACTTACTTGACCCTTAATAGTATAAAACAAATCTAATTGGAAAACACTCTGCAGTAACTTTGTTAACAATGTTTGGGGAGAGCATTTAACATGTTAAAGGTTATACCCCTTTCACATCACCACCAAATACCCGGGATTTTCACACAAAAAACACAGTTCTCGGCGGTGAAGTGAAAGGGGAAGAGATGCAGTGTAAAAAAAAAGTCACTTTTCAGCACACAAAAACCCGGGAAATTCCTGGATCTGACCCTTTCACGTCACCAATGAATTTCCTGGGTTTTAGTGCGGCAGGGCATGCTGATTCTTGTACTGCTACAAGCATCAGTATGCCCGAGGATGCCAAAAAACGTTTGGTCACCATGGAAACAGGATTTCTTAAGGCTGTCCAAGGGTATAAATATGCCCCAATGACAGCAGAGATGTCATTCGCATCGGGATGTTCTGCGTGCAGGACGAGTTGCGGTGGGCCATAGGGGTTTTTTTTTTTTTTCAAAGACCTCCCCCACGGATTAAAAGCTTGGAAGATCGGATCCTAATCAAGATGGTAAGTACTTCTTTTTATTTAGCATTTTTATGCCATTATTTTATTTATTTATTTTACGCTTTATATCATTAGCGGTAAAAAAATTTTTTATTATTTGGGGTGTTAAATGTAAATATAGGGGTATTCAATGTCATTTTTTATAGGGGGGTATTAAAAGTAAAGTATTTTTTTATGTTAGGGGCTGGCCCTATATTTTATTTAGCAGCTAGGATGGGTATTTGTTTTTTTTCTTGCACAGGATGACAGGGAATGCTGATGCTTGTACAACTACGAGCATCAGCATGCCCTATTCTTGCAAAATGATTTTTTTTTATTCCGATGCTAAAAACAGCTTTGTTTACTGTTGCCATAGCAATAGACAAATCTGGACCAATCGGGAGGCAAAATGAAAGACCCGGGTTAAAAACAACCCTGGACCTTTCACATTGCCACCCTTCCTGGGTAGGAACCGGGAAAACCCCTTCTTTTTCAGCGTTGGAGATGTGAAAGCGGTATTAAAGAGTCCGGTCAATAAGGGAGGAGCAGCACTGGAGGAGTTCGGAAATGGAATTATGGAGAAGACTTTGGATAATAGCACAAAAATGTTCAAGTCTGAACCTGGACAAACTATGATGCAATGCAGGGGGTACAAATGAATGACATTTCTGCATGCAGGTAAAACAATGGCTGATTTTGCTTTTTGTACACGAATACTTAAGTTTCTTCTATGTTGAAGCTACAAAACATCACCTCTTCATGCATTGTGTTTACACATTTTAAATCGGATTTCCCCCATAGGTGAATAGGGTTTTGCCAAGGCATTTATTTCGGCTCCTTTTTGCTGCTGTTAGGCTGGGCACACCTCCATGCAATCATACAGAAGATGCCCTGGCTCTAACAAGTTCACTGATGAGCATACGATTTACCAGCCTTTACGGGGTCATCTGCACCAAAAAATTTGTTCTAACATTTATGACTCCATACACATTGTACAGATACATCACAATTTCAATAATGACCTATAAAAGATCTATTCCATATTAAACAAACCAATAACCCATCCTATTTAGACTACTACAAGATCAGCGCCCCATAAGATTACGTCCCTACTGAGCACCGAAGGCATGCTAGAAGATTACAGAATACGCACGACTATCGTTACGCAGTTGCAGACGACCTTGCGTGCACACCATCACATCTGCCAGACATCTTATCACTGGTGACTGAGATTTTTAGGACACTCGGAAAGCTGTACTGGAAACTCAGGATCAGCTCCTGGGTCTGTATTACACAAGGGTCCCCTCTCACCTTCCAGCAGGGCTCACACAGCTCTTTTACGTTGATTGTACGGCACAGTGTAATCACGAAGGTGGGGATGCTCTCTGAAGGCAGACAGTTATAGCAAACCACGGCATCCAGGACCTTCAAGGACACCTGCAAAACAAAAAAAAAAAAAAAAAAAAAAAGACACAACATTTGTAACCTCAGATCTATGAACATTATTTGCTTGATCAAACCGCCTGCAAACGGGAAAATGCGTGAAGTGCGCCTTTTTGCATCTATTACGGCAAGTAAAAATCACAGATTTTAATACCTATCTCTATGAGGTGTGCATAGAAATCTGTGATGGAAATTTGCAGAAAAAAAAACAGTGATCAGTGCAATTGAATCAGGCCCTAAACACTTTTTTTTCCCTCTTTCCACTGTTAAAACACCTTAAAAAAAAAAAGAAAAGGTCACTAAGAAAAGCGTTTGTACAGAACACAGGATTACATCTCCTGCAAACAATTTATATTTTAGGGATTGTGCGTTCCAAAGCAGACGACTTAAGGCAAAACCTGGGAAGCCGGACGCCATGGCGACTAGACATTTGTCCAGGATAACATGGAGAGGATTCAGTGCGCTGGGAAGGAAGTAGCTGCAGTAGCTTATCCACGGGGTGAGGAACACGTTAGAGACACAATTAATGAGAAATAAAAGTGACTGACCTCAATGTCATAGAAAGAGGTGGTCCGGTTACAATGCAGGCAAATCATTCTAGAAGAGAAACATTAAAACAAAGATATTAAAATAAACCAGACAAGACAAAACACAATACATAATGCAAAAACTCATTCATGCACTAATCATCTCCTGCATTGATTATTGTAACGCTCTCCTTATTGGACTCCCAAATTATAGAATTACCCCACTACAGTCTATATTACACGCAGACTGATTTTCCTTGCCAAACGCTCTTCAAGAGCTTCTCCACTCTGTCAGTCTCTACATTGGTTACCTGTATTTTACAGAATCAAATACAAGATCCTTTTGCTAACCTACAAGGTCATCAATATGACTGCACCTGCATACATATCCTCACTCATCTCAAGATATATCCCAGCTCATGCTCTTAGATCCTTACAGTATATACAGCTCTCCTCCACACTAAACAAATGCTCCGATTCCCAGTTACAGGACTTCTCCCGTGCTGCACCCACTCTCTGGAATAACCTTCCTCACCCACTAAGACTATCCTCTTCTCTCCAAACTTTCAAACGCTCCCTCAAAACTCACCTCTTCAGACAAGTGTACCAAATTCCACAACCTACATAACATTTGTCTACACTATTATTTACAACAACTTATTATATGACCATCACTTCATGAGTAAACCAAACTTGTTCTCTTTCATTCTTCACTAAAATTCCCCTTATTTCTGTTAGTAACACTGCTGTGTGACTGGATCATACAGAGCACTGAGCACTTTTACCATACACCCTGTCTCTCTCCATAGTAATGTCCCCTCAGTCCCGGTAGTAACACTGCTGTGTGATTGATCATACAGAGCACTGAGCACTTTTACCATGCAAGCTGCCTGCTCCGCTGTGTGATTATATAGCACTTTCCCTTATGTATCAATCCCTAATATCCTATAGAGTGTAACCTGTGGCAGCGCCCTCTTACCCACCCAGTCTGTCTGTTACCACCCAGTCCTGTTATAATGATTGTTAAATTTGTAAAGCGCTACGTAATCTGATGGAGCTATATATAAACCTGCTAATAAATAATAAATACATAGTAACCAGACATTCCGCTGCAAACTGTATCCTTAAAAACCTGGATTCAAGTGAAGTGACTGCAGTCAGTTAAGCTGCTGTGACATCTCTTCTCAAATCCCTTTCTGTGTACAGATACACCAATATTCAGAGCACAATCTGCTCAACCTTTTGGTTAACTTGTTCTTGGCAATTCGGCTACTAAAACAATGGGTGTTTTTTATGTCCAACCTATCTATACACAAACTACTATCTCCTGGACTTAGAATAGAACGCAATATTACAGACCATAAAAATACTCACTGCACCATAGAAGAAATATATCGCTCCAGGTAACAGCTGTGAAACTTCACCAGATTCACCAACACCAGCAGGAAATCCGGAGACATGGCGACCTCCATCCACTGCAGCACAAACTCCGCTAAAACGATAGCGAGACACGGCGCATGGGTGACAGCAAGCTGGAACCTTTACATCTTAATGGGTGTTTCTATGGAGTCTACAGAGGTGGTATCTACATATGCATTGACATCGAATGGTGGTTCAATATAAAAGTTGCTTTGTAGGAATGACTGATAAAGTGCACAGTAATACCCAAAACATAAAACCCATTTCTCACAATACACCTGAGACTACTACTTTGGGTGTACAGACACCGGTCATTTAAACTTAACCAAAGCTAAAAAAAACAACCATAACACTTTGCTAATGTAAATGGAAGAAGGTCCACCCCTTGTATGGCTGCTGGCCAGTCTCTTATAGATAGTTCTAGAGGACAATCTGAACAAGGTAGACTTCATTTCATGGAGATGGAAACCGTTTTTGGCTTAAAGAATAGACAAGTCAAGGGAAATTTTAATGACCATCACCAAGTCAGACACTTGATTGGTCAAAATCATAGCCAGTCAGAATGAAGCCACAAGGAACTAAAGACGAATACTTTAAAGGGCTCGAACTTGTATAGCTGAAGAGATCCACACACTAGGTTAAGGAGGTACTGGTGAAACAAAGGGGCTTGACATATAGCACCACAGGAGACAAAGTTTGAACATTAGAACGTTCACCAGTTACTTCTTGATTGGCCAAAAAGATACCCAGCCCTCCATCATGGAAGAAAGGACGAGGAAGCTCTAGACCAGGCCTGGCCAACCTCTGGCTCTCCAGGTGCTTTGAAACTACGATTCCCAGCATGCTCTTACTGCATAGGCATAGCGGATACCTGAAAAATCTTGCTGGGACTCGTAGTTTAGGAGAATCACAGGTTGTCCGGGCTAGCTGTAGACCGACTGACTGACTATTCTAATTATATTCACCTTCTACACCCAAAGCATAGTGAGCCCCTATGTGGATGTAAGAAAATGCTTATGATATGTAGAATGTTGTGTAGTGTACACAAGGTCAGCAAAAAGTTACCAACACGAAAATAGGCCACACAGCAGTAATGATCACAGAAAACACATCTTTGTAACCTACCTAACTCCTCTTCCAGATACGTGACGTCTCGTCCATTATCAGTAAGACATTTGAACACCTCCAGTCTCTCCGTAAGGTCCTCATTACTGGGATAATCCTTTATGACTCGGAAAAAGTGGGCCCGCAGAAAACCAAGCCTTTCACCCTACAGGAAAAGAAGAGCACGACATTAGAGGGTGACCTTCAAACATTCCGCTCCCTGGATCAAAGTTCAGCTTACATTAAATATCTGATGTATATTACACAGCAAGTCACAGAACATCACATAGGAAAATTACCTGTCCTGTAATTAGACTCTTCAATAAATTCAGCACATTCAGTCTGCCCTCTGTTGGTTGGTCAGCCACCAGGAGATCCGAGACTGCCGTCCATATTGCTTCCACAGCATGCTGCAATCATACGGACAGGAAATCAGCAAAAGGTCAACACAAACAATAGCAACCAACAGCAAGCTTCAATAAATAACCAACAAGTAATGCTGGCCACATGCGTACCATCCCAGGTAATCAGATCACCACAGTATTATTACAATGACCAAACAGGGAAAGTAACGGGTACTGGCTGCAAAAAAGTACTAAGTTCATCTGGTGACTGCACAAAAATATGGGGAAAGCATGTATGCTACCGACAGACCAATAAAAAAGGCTATTGAAACACTTCAATCCAATCAGAAAAGAGGTCATTCTGCAGTCAGGTAATGTTATAGCTCAGGCCTGGCCAACCTGTTTCTCTCCAGCTGTCAGTTATCGGCTATACCTAAGCAGGTAGAGCATGCTGGGAGTTGTAGTTTTACAACACCTGGAGAGCCACAGGTTGGCCAGGCCTGTTATAGTCGTTCATCGGGACCCAATCAAGGCACTTCATGAGGGGATGCACAGCCTTTCCCTCTTCTCATACGCTACATGGACAAAAGCAGCCAGACATCTGACCATTACACCAACAGGGACTGTGATGACATTGTATTCATATACTATAATATGGAGCTGATCCCCTTTTGCAGCTATACAGCTTCCACTCCTCCTGAAAGGCTTTGCACAAGATTCTGCAATGTGTCTGTGGGAGTTTTGTGCCCATTCGTCCACGTTCTTCCTCACTAAACTCCTATAAACCATGTCTTTATAGTCCTTGCTTTGTGCCCAGGGGTACAGCCATGTTGGAATAGAAAGGGCCTTCACCAAACTGTTGCCACAAAATTGGAAGCCTAACATTGAAATGACTGTCTGCTGCAGCCTTAAGATTGCTCTTCACTGGAGAGAAGGGGCCTAGTCCAAACCCTGACACACAGCCCTATACCATTATCCCTCCTCCACCACACTTCACAGTTGGTATAACGCAGTCAGGCAGGCAACACTCTCCCGCCATCTGCCCATCAAATAGAGAAGCACGATTACCGCTCCACAGTCCAGCGTCTGTGTGCTATACACCACTCCAACGTACACTTTCATGCAGCTGCTCGGACACGGAAACCGCAGAACTCAGCGGACTGTTGGTGACTTTTATGCACCTTAGCAGTCCTGCTGATTTTACGTGGTTTTCTGCTTTGAGCCAAAGTTGCCGCTGTTCCTAAAAACTTCCACTTCCTAATAACATCACTTACAGTTGACTGGAATATCCAGCGGGGACAAAATTTCACGAACTGTCTTACTGCAAAGGTGGCGTCCTATCACAGCGTGTAGTAACTGAGCTCTTCAGAACAAGCCATTTTATATCTTACGTGTTTGCAAATAGAGACTGCATGGCCAGGTGACTGATTTTATACACCTGTGGCAACGGGTCTTATGGAAATGGGACACGTTCTTCTCAACAAAAGAATTTCCAAAATACACAGACGAAAGCTCATTAATTAGGTTTCCCTAATGAATGGGTAAGTATGTCGAATTTATATGCTCCATTCATTGGCTTTCCAAAACCCGGCAGAACACATGCTGCACCGGACAGGAAGTGAGTGTACAAGGGGGGTCAAGGGGGAGTTTTAGGGTTAAGCTGCAGGGAGGGGAGTTTACAGGTCAGGCCACAGGGACGGGAGGGTTGGGGTTAGATAAATACTTTACACTCACCGCTGTGGATTAGTTTGTGGGATTTTCGATTGCTTGTCCTCAGCGGAACAGGCAGGAGCAATAGATGACAGAGCCAATGACAAGCACCAGAGCAGCCATGTGCACCCTTCCTCTCTTCTATGTAAGTATTAGTCACTAGAGTCGCTGTAGTGACTGATGTTTACATAGAGGGAGCCAGACGGCAGACTGTGGTGCTCGTGCAGATATAGCAGCTACCCCGTCTACACAACAGTGCTGACTCCATAAGGACACCAGGCCTACCATTCATCATAGGAAACTTTGGCCAAAGTACACCTGATGATAAAGTTATGGGATTTTGTTTCCCCCATTTAATAATGAATAAAGTTAGTGCATAACACCCCTGCCTTCCAAACGTTTCCAATGAGCACGTTCATGCAAGTATAATGGCCGCATTGGGCAAGTCCGGCAGGAACACTCACATCCTCAAACTTTTTGGTCTTTGCCAGCTCACAGATCTGATTCATGGCTTTTATGCGGATGCTCAGCGCACTTTCTGGGCCCAGCTCCTGGTAGAGAAAAAGAGAGGGGGAGAGAGAGGGAAAAGAAGGAGAGAGAGGGAAAAGAAGGAGAGAGAGAGGGAAAAGAAGGAGAGAGAGAGGGAAAAGAAGGAGAGAGAGAGGGAAAAGAAGGAGAGAGAGAGAAAAGAAGGAGAGAGAGAGAAAAGAAGGAGAGAGAGAGAAAAGAAGGAGAGAGAGAAAAGAAGGAGAAAGAAAAGAAGGAGAAAGAAAAGAAGGAGAAAGAAAAGAAGAAGAGAAGAAGAGAAAGAAAAGAGGAAAAGAGGAAGAAAAAAAGAAAAGAAAAAAAGAAAAGAAAAAAGAAGAAAAAAAGAAGAGAAGAAGAAAAGAGAAAAAAGATAAAAGAAGAAAAGAGAAAAGAAAAAAAGAAATTAAAGTCACAATAAATGCATTACAGACAGTTATTCAACCTATGCAGTGTACAGGTAATTCCAAATATACCTCTACTAGCTAAAGACATGGTTGATCAAAATTTCGAATAGATCGCAATCTTTCATAGTATTAAAATAAGAAGCATTACATTTTTTATTTTATTTAAACATTAACAAAATAAAGTTTTCTTTTTGTTAGTGTTTTTAAACCTGTTCTTCCCAACCCTATTTCTGTTTATTTAATGTAGTCAAAGTTCTTTTTATTTAATCAGTTCTTCCGGTGCATTTATACACCTACTGTATACTAAGAGGATTCATGATGCTTTTTAGCCTTCAATCAATCTTTCACGAATAAGAAACAGTTATTGGGACAACCAATAAAGTCAAAATTAAAATGTTAATGCAAATCAACAACTAGAGATTGTTTTACATTAAACATAAAACCTCCAACTCATTTTCTCATTATTACTGATCAATTCCTTACACCAGCAGACTAACAGGAAAAACTACGAGAGCCCTACAAACACCTGGGGCTGGATCCAGACTTAAGTACCGTATTTCCCCATGTATAACATAGCATAAGACGCACCCCATTTTTGGAGCCTAAACTTAAAAAAAAATATGTATTTTCTTAAATATTATTTTTGGCCTTAGTTAATTAAAAATGGGGTGCATCTTATACAAGGGATCAGGGGATGCAACACTGAATTTACCTTTGCTGTCCCTCCGGCGGTGTTAGACTCTCTCCCATGCAGCTCTGCCCCTGAAATCAACATGGTTTAGCCCAGGAGTAACTTATTTCAAGATCTTATTTAAGTCTGGATCCAGCCCCTGAAGAGGAGATTCAATCAATTTGCTTTCATGATGTCAGGTGCAGACTTACTTTTAATAACTCTGTTGTGATGATGTATTCCGGCGGCCTCCACTCAGAGTGTTTCGATTTCCCACGTACAGGACCAAACCCAAGAAGCATTTTCATCTTTTCTTTTAGGCCAGAATCTCGACCCGTTTGCCGCGCCATAGCTGCAGCCGTGTCCGTGGGTTGGTTCAAGAATGAACAGGGCCCCTGACTGGGAAGGTAGAATGTCATCAGTCTGTTTAGGACAATACATTAGGTCTGGCCAACCTGTGGCTCTCCAGGTGTTGTGAAACTACAACTCCCAGCATGCTCTGACTGCAAGGACATAGCCAATTCCTCACAAACCATTCCGGGACTCAGATTCCCAACATCTGGAGAGTCACAGGTTGGCCAGGCCAATACATGAATTAAAAAACATATATTACCACAAACTTCATCTT
>WWET01000796.1:218867-243219 GCA_011038615.1 Limnodynastes dumerilii | reverse complement strand
TGGCACAGCGCCCAACACATATGTTTTGGGGATAACCACCTTTTTTTTTTTTTAATGAGCACCGATTGCCCACATCACCGCCACACACTGCGCCAACTGTGCTCACTGATAAAGCTTTTATACATGCCGCTTTATGAACAAACATATATTCCGAATTGTCCGGTGACGTCTGTCGTGTTATTAAATTACCCCCATTGTTCCGAGCAGCGGAATATGGGCCTGATTAATTTATTAAGCGCCAATGAATTGTACAGCCCATCACAATGGCGTCATAATGTGACAATGAAACACATAACGGACACAGAGGGCTGTGAGTGACAGGCTCGTGACAGATTCAAGTCTTAGGTCACTTAAAATTATAAACGGGACGCTGTCAATAAAAATAATATATGGTTATCTTTGCAGTTCTCTTTTTTTGCAGAGTGACGGCTCCACTATTACTTATGCATGTATTATATGCAGATATTTATTCAGACATGTAGAGGACACATTCCAGTGAGCTTCATACAAACACTGCAAGTACTATATCTATTTCAGCTGACAGACTAAGAGCCAGATTTACTAAGCTGTGTTACTAAGCTAGATCTCACTTTCCTATTACATACTAGAGAATGTCAGCTAGAATCTGATTGGTTGCTATGGGCAACATCTCCACTTTTCCAAACCCGCAGCTTAGAAAATCTGGCCCTAAGTCCTAACTTTAGAGCTGTTCACGCATTCTAACTTTGCCATCCCCTTAAAAGTTACATGTGAGGCCCATAACATATGGAAATATGGAGTGTGGGTATCCCTCCATGCCCTGCACCCTAACCCTAACCTTTCACTTAAGCCCTAACCCTAACCTTATACTCGTAGAAGCCTGTAGCTATTGGGGATAGGGAAATAGGTTCCCATTCCCAATCACAATTTTTTATTTTAAAGACATTTTTGAATAAATAATATAATTATTATAATGTCGCCATTCAGCTGACAGCTGTATTATGTCCAAAATAGGGCCAGCCGGACTGGCGTACGTTGTAAAGTTTAAATATAGAATGTGACATATATAAAGTTATTTGCATATATAAGAGAGACCTTTTAGTACCTGAGTATAATAAAGTTTAATAATAAATGGTTAAAGGACATAACTAGACAATGTGTAACTGATGCACACGCAAATGTTGGTGAGTTATGACAGTATTGGCACCTAGGCTTATATTCAAAAGAGCATCTAAAAAACAAATGTGGAGATATTGCCTATGGTATGCATAGGTAACCTTCCCATCATGTTTTGCAATATATCAGATATGTTTATGTTGTTGGAGCATCTGGTTGTTGTAGTTTATCATAACATCTGAAGTGCCAAAAGATGACTATGACTTGTCCATGGCAACCAATCAGATTGCAGTTTTCATGAAAAAATGATAGCTACAATCTGATTGGATGATATGAGCAATATCTCCATTTTAACATTGTGGAAGCTCTATTAAATTTAGCCCATAGTAGTGATCTGAGGAGAACTGAAGTCAGATAATGATAAATGTTCCTCACCTCTACCAGTCGGTCCTGTGGTTTCAGTCCAGCTTTAGCTGCTGGGGACCCGGGATCCACGGAGCGGATAAACTGACCAGGCCGTGATTTCTCACTGTGAAGGTTGAACCCATAACCATTGGGTCCTTTCTTCAATTGACACAGTCGAGGACACCTCCCCTTCACCTGTCCGTTTATGTCCTGTAAGATAGAGAGAGAAAGATAGTTATTGTGTGGCTCTCTGAGGTTTAATTTCTTCTCATGGACAGTGGCCACTAATTAAAATACAGTATTTACTTGGACCACTGCTTCACCTTTACTGGGCAAATCTTTTGACATCCTTTGTTAAGTGCTTCACAATATCCACAAATCAGCTGTCTACTGCCTTGTTCAGAAGGAGACCCACATAACAGAGAGAAAAAAATGGGATGGGGTTTTGCTGTTATTTTGGCACTTTATGCCTTTGTGCCCACGGTTAATGTAAATGCAGCACAAAATAAGTGATAAAGTGATGATAGGTTGAATTTCTGTTTGGTTTGGGACAATGCCTCAATTAGTGCACAACCAGGGAGCATTTCAGCATGGGCTGTCCTACTTTAGCTCCACCCATGAGGAGCTTTCAGACAATCAGGCATTGTAAGAATGGGCCAGTGAAATACACAAGGGTTGTGTCTGACTGATTAAGTACGGACGTACGTAATAGATAGACGTACATAACAGCCTAACCCAGCCCATACTGTACAATTCAAATGCCTCCCCCCGCCTACAAAGCGTATTTCCCGGTGTCATATGGATGACCCGTCCCTTCATTCATATTTACGCTTAAGTAACGTACGATCAGTGTTACGTTGCTTAACATCCGCTGCGTGCATTCCCAGTACATACAAAAGGCGATTTTACGACAGCGGCTAGCGTACGTAGCTCAGGATATGGCCCATTGTTCTTTTCTGGTCAATACAATAGTACGATTTACAGCCAATTAGGTTAAAATGGATAAAATGAGGATCAAAATCACAATTCAGATCCTCTTTAAACATACAATTTGCTAGCAAAGAATACAAAGTTTCCAATCCACAATAATAGAGAAATATGTGTTTGTATTGCATTTACACTCTTGGAACTATGTTCCGTTTTACATGTACCATAATTCACTAAGTCAAGGTTCAATTTATTTATAGCAGAGACCATCCCAGGTCATGTATTTCTTACGCTAGAGATTATCTTCTATGATGAATACAAACACAAACCTGGACAGATGTTGTTTGAACACACAATATTATGTTTAAATATAAAATAGAACCATATACCTTAAAATATTTTGTATTTCAATTCTCTCTCCAATGAACCAACAGCTGTGAAGGAACCAAGGCTAAAAATCTGGCATTCTCATATTATAATTTGTCTGCAAATTCAAGCCGGGCAGCATGGCTGCTGGGTGATTAAAGTAAATGTACACACAGCGGAGGCAGACATTTTGAGGGCTGAATATTTAGAACAATGCAGCCACATTAATTCATTACACTGAGCAGAAAGGCCTGCATTAAGCAAAATGGCTACCGCCATGACATTCAGACATCTAGTATTCTCTAATGTTAACACCTATGTTTTGTATGTTTGATATTGAACAAGAGTACTATTACTTATAGTAGCCAATAAGCTGCTTAGTTTCCATTTCAAAAACAGGTTTAACAGATAATCTGATTGGTCAGTACAGGTTAAAGCTTAATGGGGCAAATTCAGTTTGTTTAAAATGTCTAATGGTAAGTTTTACAGATAGGTGTCACATGACCCATTCCACCAGGTACAAAATCCACTGTTCCTGAGCTTCCACCTGTCACTCATCTAGTTTTAATGATTTAACTGATGTTTGAAATACACTTTACTCTTCAACACAGGTGGTCACCATTGTAACTGATAGTTGGAAGCTCAGGAACAGAGTATCTTGTACCTGGTGGAATGGGTCCTGTTGTAGGGTCTGTCAATATGATATGTTGTGACAGAAATAATGACAACATTTGGGTCTATATTTAATGATGAGATGTAACATGCTGCTTTAAGTATATGTGACTAATGTTTTAAAACAGGCAACCTGTGTAACTCCAGGTGTTGTGAACTACAGGTACCATCATGCTTTGTCCGGTATTGGCTATGCCTATGCTGGTGAAGCATGCTGGGAGATGTAGTTGCCTATGCTTGATATTGCATAACTTGGGTCACCACACACTGGTGGCTGGCCAGAAGTCTGTGTGTCAGTCAAGCATGGTTTTGCATTTCAAATGATCATTTTTGCATGGTCAACACAAGCCTGAGCCACACAGGACTCCGGTCCACGCAATGAAGGACTCCTGTGTCACTCCCTTTCAAATCACTTTAACCATCTCTATGAGTACCCGAGCTACAGGTAGTGATGCTTTCACTCACTTTATTTCCACAACACCAGTGTCATGCATTAAAGCGAAACACAGGTTATCTAGCAACTTAATGTTGCACTGACTCCGTGCAAAGATATTGTGATAGACCACACATAATAAACAAGATATTAACAGAGAAGTAACAGTAAAGTAGCTGCACCAACGTTAGGATATGTTTACAGCATTAATGGAAATATTGCTATACAGACTAATAAAAGTATTTTTCTTCTTCTACCTCTTTCCCCCCAGTTTCCAATCTGATAATAGTAATATAAAAGTATTCGTTAACTAATTCAAAGTAGAATTAGATTAAAATACTAGAAAAAATTAGACCAAAAAACTATTCAATTGTGTTTCCAGAATCAAAACAATGTATATTCTAATAGTATACTAAATTAATATAACTATTAGTTAGGTCAGTGATGGCTAACCTGTGACACTCCAGGTGTTGTAGCTTGTGATAGACCACACATAATAAACAAGATATTAACAGAGAAGTAACAGTAAAGTAGCTGCACCAACGTTAGGATATGTTTACAGCATTCATGGAAATACTGCTATACAGACTAATAAAAGTATTTTTATTTATTCTTCTACCTCTTTCCCCCCAGTTTCCAATCTGATAATAGTAATATAAAAGTATTAGTTAACTAATTCAAAGTAGAATTAGATTAAAAATACTAGAAAAAATTAGACCTTAAAACTATTTAATTGTGTTTCCAGAATCAAGAAAATATATATTCTAATAGTATACTAAATTAATATAACTATTAGTTAGGTGTTATAAAGTATTCCTGGGGCTCGTAGTTTCACAACACCTGGAGTGTCACAGGTTAGCCATCACTGAGTTAGGTGTTATAAAGTATTCTTTTGTTAAAAGCAGTTTACATTCTTGAAGTAGTGGTTGGCCACACTGATTTGCTAGCAATCTGACAAATCAGCTGACTTGGCTCATCCAATCACCTGATCAGAGCAGTTTTCGGCCATTTTGTTGGCATTCCCGCAAATAAGGCTTGTACATAGAGTGTACCCTAATCTGTCCAATTAGGATTAAGTTCTAGTGGGACGAATGACCAAAGTAAATGGTTAAATATTCTTTTACAGTGCTGCCAAGTATGATGGCACAATATCTGATAACATAATAATATTAATAATAATTATAATAATTGTTCACAATATAATAAAAAATAAAATAAAAAGTGACATTAATAGATTTTTTTTAGTTACTTTTAATAAATGATGTTTTATAAATAGAAATTCTGGAGGTCTTGGTCATAATCTTGTCAATATTAAAACCACTATCAGGATACAACCTACTACTAACAGCACAACATGTCATTGTCATCACCTGATAATGTAGCCCAGGTAACGCAGAGCATTTTGGATAACATACACATGCATGCAATCATAAGGCCTCTCTTCCCCTGTTTGCCTACCCAAAGGAAATGGCATATTTGTAGCTACTGACGTCAGTCTGGTCACACAAGTTTAACCCGTGTAACCCACCTGTAAACACATTTTACCTTGTGACCTGAGTATACGGATTGGAACCTTTCTGGTTATCAGTTTTAAAAGAGACCTTCGGGTGATTAAGCCGCTGGCACCAGGATAATGATACTAATTTTTATTATGAAAATAAAATACTCCTAGGAGAGTTTTATAAAAATGAAATTAACTCTCTCCCCCTTCCACCCAGCCCTGGAATCTCCAGACTTATCTAAGCTGATGCCTTTAGTCACCGCATAGAGAGATTTACACTCTACAATATTACCTTTGCTCTGTCTGACTCCCCTACATTCTGCAAGAGATGCAGAGATTTCATTACTATATTGCTGTACTGTGCTGTACTTGCCAGTACTTTTCTGCAGCCTGCCAGGATTGACAAGAGGTCCATGCAGCCAGGCAGCTGCCAGTGCTTCCTGTCAATCTCTGCAGCCCTTTTCTCTCTCCATGCAGAAGAGTTGAGTGGCGTCGATATTGAGACATTTCCCTAGTGGGGAAAGCGTCCTGTTATTGTGCCACCTCCTACTTGGACTTAATATCCAACTAGCTTAACAAATCAATTCAGGCCATTCACTACACATAAATCAGGGCTGGATTATCACTACCTGCTCATCATATCATGTCTGGAACACTGTTTTCATCTGTAAGGGGCAAACAGGAACATAAACATAACACCCAGATGAGATACAACACTGCTCCCGCAGAAACAGTAATGGACAAGTGGAAGTTTGTTGCATATGAAAACAACTAAGTATCAATGCAAATCTAGACCTGATAGTGAATGCTCTGCCAGCTGATAACACTGCACACTCTGTGGGATCGTTTGCTGTTACTGATAAGACATCAAGGGCTAGATTTACAAAGCTGCTGGAATGGTAAAGAGGAGATGATGCCCAAGGCAACCAATCAGATTCTAGCTGACATTCTGTAGTATGTAATGGGAAAGTGAGAGCTAGAATCTGATTGGTTGCTATGAGCAATAGCTCCACTTATCAATTCCTGCAGCTTAGTAAATCTGGCCCAAAGTTCACTGCTGGCTTGTGGAGAATGTTGCTAGTAATTCAGCAACTCCATAAACTTAACAAAGTGATAAAATTCTGTCTGTAAATCACTAATTGCTTTACCACACTGCAGATAAACATGAGACTACTGTGGATGAAGATGTTACTCACTAGAAACATACATAGGGCCTGATCCAGACCTACGCCAATGCGCTGTGCTTACTAAAGCACAGCGTATTGGCGTTTACTTACCCTGACACTCCCTCTGTGCGGGCGTATGGCCCCTTCCTTACGCCGGCTGAAGGCTACCCTAACTTCAGCTGGCGTAAGGAAGGGGCCATACGCTCGCACAGGAGCGTATGGCCGCTTAGCCCGCCCTCCTACCCTCATTTAACTACCTCCCCCCGCCCACCTACACTAACCTGAACGTAGGGACGCTGGAGGACGTCCCCTTCAGCGTCTCTACGGCGCTGCTACGGACGCCCGATCTATGAAAAGCCGATCTTACGCTTACGCCCACCATCCTAGCGACGGCGGGCGTTGTTCTGGATCAGGCCCAATGTGACTACAGATAAGAGCCCATTCATTCTGACAATTTTTATTTATTTATTTAAACCATAGACTCTTTTTGACCCTCAATTTAATATATATTTATCCCAAACATGTAATAAACTGTTCAACGCTGTTGATCCACCTGTCAACCACCTCAGATGAGAGGCTATTCCACTTATCAACTACCCATTCAGTGAAGTAATTTTTCCACACACCCTCCAGTGTCAGTCCTACCCTAGTGTTTTATTACACCTCTTCCTATGAAACATTTCTGCCTCCTGTACCTGGTTACACCCCTTGATATATGTGAAAACTGCACTTATATCCCCACCTGGCCCTTCTCTGCTCCAAGCTATACATGTTACTTCCTGTAGTCTGTCTCTGTATGGTGTGTGACACAGGACATGCACCAGTTTAGTTGCTCTTCTTTGCACAGTCTCTAATGTATTTATGTCCTCCTGGAGATACGGCTCCAGAACTGAACACAGTATTCCAGGTGAGGCCGCACCAATTACCTATAAAGTGACATCACTACTTCACTCTTTCTGCTACTAATTTCTCTCACTGTACAACCAAGCATCTGACTTGTCGTCCTGATTGCTTTGTTACATTGCTTGGCTACCTTAAATAGGCAGTTAGGATCCGGTCCACAATTACTGCATTGCTTTATTTGTTCACTCCAATTTAGAGCCAGAATCAAAGTAAGTCAGATTTTAGCTGAGATTCTCTAGTATGTAAAAAGAAAGTGAGAGCTAGAATATGATTGGTTGCTATAGGCAACATCTCAACTTTTCCAAATCTGCAGCTTAGTAAATTTGCCCCTTAGCGTTACACTAGGACACACCCACCCCAATGCAAACACTGTCACTTTCATGATATTTTAGCCACCAGATGGCACTATTCTGTTACTGGCCATGTGTGATACTTAAGCTTGCCTCAAGAGAGAAATACATATTGTGGCTCTCATTGATATTATTAAATGCAAATATGTAGCGGATTCCGGTTCCAGGTAACTGGAATTGGTGTTTCAGCAAACAGCGGATGGAAATAGTTTTCTAATGAGGTGTAAAGTTTCACTTGATTCGATTTGGATTCTGCATAATGTAACACAGAGGGAGTGCAGAAGGCTGTGCTCTTAATGGACATTGTCTGGAATGCAGAACCCATCAGGGGGGGAAACATTCCCAGTACGGCCCTCCCACAGAATATCTAAGCAGACCCTTGGCACACACGCTGCCCATAGCTTTTCAGAGCGCTCTGTTCTGGGGGTGTGGGAACGTGTGGAATGGGACAGCAGTCACAGGAAGTCAGCACCACAGCCACCAAGAGACCTTTTATGTTAGTGTGCCCACGTGTCATCATACGATGTACCACAATCATCCCTGTGCGCCAAGATTTTATCTCTCAGTAATTAAGCAATCCATACATCAAGCCCTGACCCCCATTGAACACAATCTGCATTACATGGAGTCATCGATCTCCGCCCACAGTTTGGTCCTTTACATTATTAAACAGTGGGGGCATCAAGTCCTGCTGTGGGTCCAATGCAGGAGGATTGCCCACTCACCCGGGATCGCTGCCCAAATTTGAGGAGTCTCCAAGACATTCAGTGAGAACTGTCGCATATGAAATGATTGCTGCATGAAAATCCCGGCAGAAGAGGAATGTCTGATACTGTAAGGTTAGGTTTACAATGTGTCATAGCAACCAATCAGATTCTAACTCTCACCTTCCTTTTACATACTAGAGAATGTCAACTAGCATCTCATTGGTTTCTATGGGCAACATCTTCACTTTTCCTTTTCTGCTGTTTAGTAAATCTGGCCCCTTGTGTCTTCTCACTCCCACCTGCCCTGACTCAATTTTCCTTTCCTACCTGTCTTCAGTACTTCTCCTGTGCTGCTCCTTACCACTGCAACTTTTTCCCAGAAGGATCACTACCTCTCTCCAACCAGACTCTATACATATCTATTCCTTCATTACTGATTGTTTGGGTGTCGGGGCATGTGGGAGATTTTTCGCGCCCCGGGAGTCTCCCAGATATTCCGGGTGAATCGGCAACCATGCAACCTTGATCAAAGCCTTGATTTTTTAGTTTATGGAGTGCCTTTATCTAGGTTTTCAGTCTATTACACTGTCACTGTCATACAGATTGTTATGCCCTGTTATTATGTATGTGACTGTCTGCACTGCTGCTGATAATAATAATAATAATAATACATATAAATCTGACATTATATGAGAATACTGTGGTTTTCATGGACAGAAATAACTTATTCTAATAAGCCCTTCTGACACAGAGTGTATATATAATGTAAGAAACGATTACCTCCAACATTGCAAGGCTATAAGTAAATCCTGCTGACGTGGTTAGGGATCAGTAAGATGACAACTTAAGCTGCAGAAGCTGAACGCATGATGTCATACACGGATGTTTTAGACACCAGGGCCAGATTTACTAAGCTGTGGGTTTGGAAGAGTGGAGATGTTGCCCATAGCAACCAATCAGATTCTAGCTGACATTCTCTGGTATGTAATAGGAAAGTGAAAGCTAGAATCTGATTGGTTGCTATGGGCAACATCTCCACTTTTCCCAACCCACAGTTTAGTAAATCTGGCCCCAGGAATTTCCACCTCGTGTCACTGTTCTGTGCTGTTAGAGGACCCTGCTTATTCTTTTAGCCTTTGGACTGTGACTATCCATCTGACAATGGAGCCCTCACAATCACAATTTCACACACAGGTCCAGTGGTGTAACTCAGAGGGGTCACGGGGGGGTGGAGGGGTGCACCGGGTGTCATTACTGAAAGGGGGTGAGGAGAGAAACAGCGCATTAACAGTGGAGTCAGCCAGTCACTATCAGCGTCCGAGGACACAGCTACTCCACGTCCGCAACATCCCAACTGAGTGGAGCTGGTGCGACCCCAAGGTCGCGTCAGCCGTCATTCAGTAAGGAGAGAAGAGCAGGGACTGGCCTGCTGAGACAAGGAGAGTGACAGAAAACATATAAGGGGGCTGCAGTGGTGGCTGTAGCATACAAGTGGGGGCTCCCACAGGTCCCAAGCTTCCACTACTCCTGAAACACTCTGTCCTGCTGTTAATATCCCTGACCCTCCAGCATGACCCATTCCCCCAGGTACAAAATACTCCGCTCCTAAGCTTCCAACTGTCCCTCACCTGGTTTTAATAAATGAATGTTTGAAAAACATTTTTCTCTCTTCAAAACAGGTGGTTACCATAGCAATTGTTGGAAGCTCAGGAACAGAGTATTTTGTACCCGATGGAATGGGTCATGTTGGAGGGTCTGATATTCCACTGATTTCATTAAATGCAGCTTGATCTGTTAGCAAAGAGCAGCACCGGCCAGTCAAAGGACACAAGCTTTATATAAAAGAATTCACTGACAGGAGACATTACATAAACCTTCCCTGATATGGAAACCATTCCCAGGAGGGTAGTAGATATGTGCATAGTACAGGGTTGTGTGTTTCCTTGTTCAGGATCCTTTACCTGTTGCAGAACTCCTCTTTTTTTTTTTTTTATAAAGCTTAAAAACCTTTACTTTTTCGTGTTTTCTTTCTGCTGCCAAGTCCACCATTTTGAGGTTTTTATCCCTGAACTCAGATTTAAAGCAGATTATCTTTGGAGGAACCGGCTGGACTTCCCAGCAGCCACGGGGTTAATCATTACGCTACAGGCAAAGATTAGGAAAGCGTAATGAATGCACTGTCCCAGGTGACCTTGTGCAGGACTTCCCTGAGACGCACAGCAGCTCTCTACCTGTGACAGCGATCTCCTATGTGTACAATCGCTTCTATTCATACCTGCAACCTTGTCACTGGGAAAAGTGTACCGTAATCTCTGCTTCCAATAATCCCTGCATGGTCCGGATTCACAGTTACGTGCTTTGTTTTAAGAATTGAGCTACGGCGCATGCGTAGTAGCTTATTTATGCTAAATACGTATCATTTCTGTACGTAGATTGCGTAAACGCAGTCTTTAGACCACGCTTAAGCAATCTATGTACAGAGATGGTACGTAGATAGCATAAATAAACTACTATGCATATGTAGTAGCTTAATTCTTAAAACAACGCACGTAAGACGAAAACTACGGAACTATGAATCCGGACCCATTTGACAAGCCAATCTCTGGCTGTTACTGTGTAGTGCAGAACGAGGACACTGCTAACTGCTGGTTATTAAAGTGTAGTCTAAATTGATTGTTTTCCAACATTCACATCCCTAGATTTTGAAAAAAAACAACTTTATTTCACATCGCTGGACCGACAACATCCAGGGTTATTGTCGTGTCCCGGCTCTTCACAATTTTTTGTTCTTCCTTTTTACATTAGGCAATATCCCAGGTTTTTTGAACCCGGGTCTGCACTGCAAGTCATTAATTTGATGTTGAGTTCCCTAATCCCCCCAATCACTTTCCTTTGGGGAGACCCAGGACTAACCCTGCTTTTCGCCCCCCGGTTACACTCCCCACTAAGAAAATCTTATTGCCGAAAATGGGTCAGGCTGCAAGGGAGGGAAGGTTAGGGTCAGGCTGCAATTAAGGGAGGGTTAGGGTCAATCTGCCAGGAAGGGAGGGTTAGGGTAGTGAGAGGGGAGGGTTAGGGTTAGGGTAAGAAATAGGGAATGGAGTGGGGGACTATTTTTTAGTACTTTTCGCACCATGGAGCTTTCGGTGCTCTGTGGATCGATTCCTATTCCTCATCGAGGCATAGCAATCAAAATCCCAGCCAGTTCACAACTGGCTGGAAGCAATCTGATTTTTCGAAAATTTCATCCCATTTCACCCGTGTCCAATTCCCGGGTCATTAGACCTGGGTCGAGGCAATGAAACCCTTTCACACTGAGCCTCGATACGAGTCATTGGGGCTTGCTCCAGCAATAACCCGGGTTTTTGTTGCAATGTGTAAGGGGTATTATAGGGTTATATTTAGTAAAGCTTCTACAATGGAAAAGTGAGCAACTTATCAGGTTCTAGCCACCATTTACCTTTACATTGTAGACAATGGGCATGATTCAGATTAAGAAGGAGCTTGAAAATAAGAGAGGAAGGTTACAACTGGGCTAAACTATGTTGATTTCAGGGGGAGTCAATTTAAATGTATACTTTGCATGCAGAGATATATCTTTGAATTGCTTACTGCACACAGATACTGACCAGCTTTACTATCTCACTGTTATTTAGACTTAGGCTGGGAAAGATCATATTTTAAACTCTAATACTGTTTGTAGCAGATGAAATATGACTCCCCTGCAATCAACATGGTTTAGCCCAGGAGTAACTTTCCTCTCTTATTTTCAAGTTCCTTCTTAAGTCTGAATCAGGCCGAATGAGATGAGATTGTTACTATGGGTAACACCTTGCCTTTGTCTTTCTATAAAAGAATAAGTAAGGCTGAGTACACACTTATCCAATTTGCATCCAATCTGACCTTCGAGCATCAGCATTAGATACGTGTGTATGCTCACTTGAGCCCTCATAATTTTAAAACCTGCCTAAAATACTGATGATCCGAATGTTAATCACCCAATCAATGTACAAGTGTGTACATTCGAGACTGCTTTATCCAATTCTTCTCCCGATTCTGATGTCGTGCGGTATCACCTTCCTGTATGAGTGACAGGCGGTCTGGAGACGATTGGAAGAGTGTGCACAGTGACAGGATCCTTTCAGCAGATACAGGTCAGCTTTAACATTTAGACAAGGGTGGATCATGGATTGGGGGTTGCATCTGTGACCTTGGTCCGCTGTAGGATTGTGTAAGCAGTCTGGTATGGATTTGGATCTGAAGAGGATGGACAAGTGTGCACCAGGCTTAAATATACACTTTAGTGAATTACCATGATAGGCAAATTATAACCCGGGCTTCAAACTGGCCTAGCTTACTCCGGTCACGATCAGTAAAATAAAGCTTAGCAGGCCACACTTGCAGCCCTAGGATTTAGTCTGTCTAGTGCAGACCCGGTGAAGCAATAGCTCTTCAAGTCTTGGAAAATTACAAGTCCCAGAAAGCTCTGACAGCTATCAGCTATGTCTATGCTGTTACAGCATGCTGGGATTTGTAGTTTCATAACAGCTGAAGAGTCAGTTGTTACCAGGCCTGATCTAATGCCATACATTTGAGAATGTTATTATGAGGCGCTGTGAAAAGCATGGAGAAGAACAGTTTTGTGACAGGTGTACCTGTGACAGCTCCAACTGCGGTGGGAAAACGCACCTGTGTGTAACCAATGTGCCGTAACCGAGCCAAGATACACACGGCAGCTTGTGTGCCTTGTAAATCATTCGCTAAGAGGATAGGATCAGTTGTGAAAACAGAACAGGCTCTGTGAGAGACACATTAGCAGGCCAAGAGTGGCCCAAAGCCCCTGTGAATAGCTCAATATAATGTCATCCACTTGAGGAAGACAATGGACATGACAGGGTCCATTCACTGTCGCTGGGACAGCTTGTTCCTCTTCAGTCCCATCTGCCTCCTACTTTACAGGCTGTTATTCAGAGATTGATCCATTCAGGTTAATGTAATACATCTTAGCGAGGCAGCCTGGATTCCATGATTCACAACCTGCAGCGGAGAGACCCCCAGAGGCAGCTGCATTGTGTAAATCATTGCACAATCAATACCAGGTGGTACAATGATTGCTGCTTAGCACTGAGGTTATTTATTACACAATGCAATATCAAACCCTCCAACATGACCCATGTCATTATGTACAAAATACTCTGCTCCTGAGTTTTCAACTGTCAGTTACTATGGCAACCTCCTTTGTTGAAGAGGCAAATAGATTTTTATATATCAGTTGATTCATTTAAACCAGGTGAGTGACAGTTGGAAGCTCAGGAGCGGATTTAATTGTACCTGATGGAATGGGTCATGTTGGAGGGTCTGCAATATAGAGTTGATTTTAGGCAACTGATATCTATCATCTGTTACAGATAAGCCTCATTTCATGTACAATCTCATGTCCGCCATATCAAATATTGGTATTTATTTTGGACTCATCACCTAAGCCGCTGCCAACTCTACCTAAATAACAGGGAGATTCCCTGAAGAGCGGGTGATCTCCCTGACTCCCTAGTGTTTGGCAATCTCCCTGATGCTGATTCAGTTCCAGAAGTCATTGTGGTATGACGACAAAATTTAGAAATTTTGTCCTATTTCACCGCACTGATGTCTATGGAGGCGGCCATTTTCACGGAGCCCAAAATATAATCAAAGCAGTTATCTAAGACAACATGACTTCAATAATGGAGACAGAAATGAAAAATACACTTTGGTCTCTTGTTAATCAGCTGCAGTGTCACCTACTTTTATCTTTTCTATAAAGATGAAGAAATCAGCGGATCCTATTCACAGTCTCCACCATAATACTGAAAGGATTTATTCACTGACAATTAAATAATCAATAAATACTGATGCTGCCATTTTTATTGAGAAATTGTTTTCCTGGCAATGCTAGACACACCCATGGGTGGAGCTATTTACAGGACACGCCCCTTTGGTTGGTATAAGACACAGGCCTTGAAAGCTCTATCGCAATCTCCTTGATCTTTATTTGCGAAAGTTGGCAATCATGACATGTGGGTGATACAACCATTCAGCCTATCAATTCACTGGGCACTAGAGACATCACAGAGGCTGTGTGCAGATGGCAGGTCTGAACTTATTGTGGAAAGGCATGCACAAGTGTGTAACCAGCTTAAAGATGGAGCCAGACAAGGCAATGGCTTGGACACCCTACTTACCGAACCATGCGCTGACAATAAGCAGTAACCCTAAGGAACCAGCGTAGGCAATGAAAAAAAAATAGCCTATTTAGCATCCTTGATGTGGATCCCAGCTCAGACTAAGAAGATGATTGGGCTGACAAATGCTATTATTCACTTAATATCTCTACTTTGACTTAAGAGGCTTGAATCCTCCATTTGCTCGTTTACACGGGCCTGTATTTTTTTTTCAAAGCACAGGCCATAGTTGTTCAGGAATTCAACAAACTCCAGAAATTTGGGCACTGCTCCCGGAATCCCGGGACAGGTGGCAAATCTACTGGATCTGGGTTTGAGGCAGTGATTTAATGCAAATCACTGCCTCAAGCCCCAGCGTTACTAAAGCGTGACAACATTAAGTCCCGCCCCAACCATAGTGACCCTATGAATGGCAGCTCTGATCAGACAGGGGCATGGCTTCAGTCATGATTTGCATAAATCACATCCTCAAGCCACACCCCCAAGCTACCATCTCTTGCTCCTCTCAGAAGGCAGAAGCTATGGGTTAAGCATTATCCAGGATATGTATGTTCAGGAGAGTTAATAGAAACAAAACACTATTTCTTTCATCTAAAGCTGGGGCCAAGCGTGATTTTGCCGATGATGGTGCGGATCACAAGATAAATAACTGTATCCAATGATCTAGTTCCTGGGCTTTGTGGGTGACACGTTCACAATTTTTTGGAGCAGAGGATTATGGGAGAAGAAAATCAAATCCTATGATCCCTTTTATAACAGGCTTTCCATGTTTGTATTACAATCCACCCCCCTCCATTTCCTTCCCCTCTGCTATTTTGTTTTTCTGTACCCAACAACCAGCTGAGATGATAAAAGTAAGAAAAAAAAGTCAATGTCTGTTCATGTCTTCTATCCAGCAATGAAAGTGTAAGAAGAGAAACCTGTTTTCTCAGCCGTACGAGGAGTTTACAAGAGAAAATGTTTTCTTAATTCTGTCCTGTCATACAAAGCATTGCACAATGAAATCTTATAGCTTAAAACAGCTTAATTGCAACCCAGTGACACAGTAATACAAATGAACAGGGGCAGTGAGACATATCACATGACAACACAGTAGAGGCAGCCATTTTGTGGCCTCTAACAATATTTATGAAAACCTGGTCTATTGATTTATCAGGGGCTATTGACGTCACAAAGGCAATAGCCATCCGCAACAACAACAAACTCATAATAGACTTTTCTGGACAAATTTGTAGACAAGCAAAAATCTCACTGTATAAGATCAGACCCTCCAAGGTGACTCATTCCTTTAGGTACAACAAACTCCACTCCTGAGCTTCCCTTTGTCACAATCGTGTGGTTTAAATGACTTAACTTTTAGTTAAAAAAAACTATTTGTCTCTTCAACAAAGGTGGTTACCATAGTAGCTGCATACTCAGGACCGGAGTGACTGTACCTAATGGAATAGGTCATGTTGAAGGGTCTATAACTGACAGTTGGAAATCATGGAGAAAAGTTTTGGTACCTAATGGAATGGGTCATATGGGAGGGATGTAAGATGGAGATTTACTAAAGCTTCTTAAAAGCAGGATTTGAGGTCTTTTCCATAGCAACCAATCATTTTCAAGCTATCATACTTTCTAGTACAAATGATAACTGGAATGTGATTGGTTGCAATGGGCAGCACCTCCTCTTTTCACTTTTTGATAGCTACTGGAATGTGATTGGTTGCAATGGGCAGCACCTCCTCTTTTCACTTTTTGATAGCTTATGTTAGTAAACCCTAAAGTGTATATATTCCATAAAAAATTTGTATTAATGATATTCTGAATAGTTAAATAGAGCTCAGGTCTTGTTCCCTCCCTGTACAGCTATGACTGGCTTATCCCCCCCTTGCCCTTATTATGTAAAGATATTGGGATTCAGCTGGCTGGTGGGAGCCCAGACCATAATCCAGAGATAATGTTGCATGAGATTAGTGAAAAGCAGAAACCAAATCTTACTGGTTCTTGTGCAACCTTCAGACGTTACAAGTGTTAACAAGCTGTTGTTTATATCAGTGGGCTTAAAAAGAAAAACATCCAAAAATGAATTATTATCGATTATTTCATGAAAAACCAAGTGATGCTACCCATGCTGCTTTTGTCTGCTTGCTATTAATGATTTGTGGACTACCATGGCAACCACAGTTACATGATTAGGCAGGGAGGTACGTACAGGCAACACGTACTTACGAGCCTAAGCACGCCCATACTTCACGATTTAAATGCCTCACCCCGCCTCCGAAGCGTAATTATGGGTGGTCGTTTGGCCCCTTCGTGCGTAGTTACACTGAGGTTACGTGATTGGCCCATACTCTTTGAGTGACGTAGTTTAACATCTGCTGCGGGCACGCGCAGTAAGTACTAAAGGGCGCTTTTATGCTAGCGGCTGGCGTAAATTTACTCGCGTGCGTAGCTCTGGATCTACCCCCTTGTGGCTGTTATTATTTTTAACAGCCATTTTAGCATTTCACATGCTGCAATTTGGAAAAAAACTTTTTTTCAATGCATGAGAAATAGGATGGCTCCTATGTAGCCCCTCATTTATTTTATTTTATTTTATTTTATGTATTATATTTGCAAAAAAAAAGTGAATAAGCCTACAATGGCTACTCTGTCTCCTGACACGCACACACCCTGGATACACTCTTCCTCAGATTGTTCAACACACAGGATAGGGAGGATATAGAAGGAAACAATATAGACAATTTCAGGGTAAACTGTTGGAACGTCACTGGAAATAGCAAAAGTTGTTGTCTATGTGTAAAGCAATGCAGCCCGGTTCTCACAGTTTACATTCTCCCGTGCAAAAAAAAAAAACAAATTAGCTCTGCGGAGGAGACAAATCTATAATAATGACATCATGTTCTCCATCAACAATCCTTTTATGGCTTTCTGCGGGTGATATGTGTGGAGGCGACAGCCATTTATCTACCTGTCCTTGGAAAAATCACCTGCTCCAGACGTGACCTTGTCAGCTAGTACAGTATACACAGTCACATTCTTCATCTTTATTAGATTCCTGAGATTAGGTTGCCCGGCTGAGCGCTATGAATGCCAGCTATGAATGCCAGCGCTATTAACCCTTAGCCAGCCCCAAAGTTTGAAACGATTCATCAATATTACTAATAGTTGTAAATAGTCCTTCTCTAGAGTTCTAAATATACAAATTAAACGAGTGTAATATGTTAGCGCGAAGCTTGGAAAGCCGACAGTTTACCCTGACAGGGTTAACGGATCAGAACTCTTCCGGAACAGTGGACAGAGCGGAGGAAGGAGAAGACACAGAGCGGAGGAGAGAGAGCAGAGACGGAGCGGACGAGGGAGCAGAGACAGAGTGGAGAAGAGAGCAAAGGAGAGATCAGAGACGGAGCGGAGGAGAGAGCGGAGAGCAGAGACGGAGCGGAGGAGGGAGCAGAGACGGAGCAGAGGAGGGAGCAAAGACGTAGCGGAGGAGGGAGCAGAGACGGAGCCGAGGAGGGAGCAGAGATGGAGCAGAGGAGGGAGCAAAGACGTAGCGGAGGAGGGAGAAGAGAGGGAGCGGAGGAGGAAGCAGAGACGGAGCGGAGATGGGAGCAGAGACGGAGCGGAAAAGAGAGTGGAGGAGAGAGCAGAGACAGAGCGGAAGAGAGAGCAGAGACAGAACAGAGGAGGGAGCAGAGAGAGCAGAGGAGAGAGTAGAGACAGAGCAGAGGAGGGAGCAGAGAGAGCAGAGTAGAGAGTAGAGACAGAGCAGAGGAGGGACAGGGCAAGGGAGAGAGCAGAGACAGTGTGGAGGAAACAGTGGGGACAGAGTGTAGGAGAGAGCAGGGATAGAGAGGAGGAAAGTGCAGGGACAGAGCGGAGGAGAGATATGGGACAGAGTGAAGAAGAGAGCAGGGACAGAAACAGAGGAGATAGAGGAAGCAGAGTGGAGGAGAGAAGCGAGACAGAGCAGAGGAGTGAGAGGAAACAGAGCATAGGAGAGGGAGGGACAGAGCGGGTAGAGAGTGAAGGAGAAAGGGTATAGAGATGAGGAGAGAGCAGGGATAATGCAGAGAGATTAAACCTAATTCCACCCAGACAGCAGAGTAGTAATAACTTATAGGTGAGGGTGAAGATCTTTTTGGACCATGTACTTCATTATTGTAGGTACTTAATATTCCTGTCCTAGGGTCTGGTGTTCCTTGTGATCTAATAGGTTCCCTGTACTTAAAATGTAAATTCCAGGAATGCTTTGACAACTCCGATGACCATGTGATGTGACAGGCAGTGTCGCTATGCCCCTCCCCCTGTCAAAGCACCAATCCAGTAAAACTGTCAAAATAAATAAAAAAGAGAAGAGTTTCACCGATCTAGGAGCAACGCCCAATCCAGGTTACAACTATTTAGCATTTTATTGAACTTGAACTTTGAATTTCACCCAAAAAGGAATTTTTGGGTTTTGGGTGGAGTTATCTGTTTGAAATATTTAATTTTACCTTGGCCGGCAAACAGCAGAAGCTTATACTCCTACGGAAAGACGTAAAATTCAGAGAAATAAGATCAGTACTAGAAAATCCTACTCTTAACCATTTAAGGGAGATACCATAATACACAGGAATCAGTGCCTTCACACTAACACTCATCTAGGCAAATGGTAAATCTCCAAGTGTTATCTGTGTGTGAATCAATGCTAAGCATAACGCCACTGTGCCTATCATTTAATGAATTCTCCCAAATCTGTGCTTGAGGCAGTGATTTAAGGTAAATCACTGCCTCAAGCCCAAAGTGTTACAAAGCATGAGCGGGACATCAAGTCCCGTCCCATCCTTTGTAACACTGTGAACGGCAGCTTTGATTAAGCAGGGGCCGGGACTTCAGGCAGCGCTTAGCATAAACCTAGTCCTTAAGCCGCACTTCCATGCTGCTGTCTCTTGTTTCTCTTGGAACTATGACTAAAGCTATAGGAATCGTGAGAGACAAAAATCATTGCTACAAGTCTAAATTGTATACATTTCCACAGGAGGTCACAGTAACAAACAAGATCTTCACTTCAGAGGTGAAAATTGCAGGTATCGGCACTAGGAGACTGGTGATTGTGACTCATCTGTCCCCTACCACTGATATCTGCTACTGGAGAGCTGAGGTGATTATCGGTGCCAGGCCTCTCCTGTCTCTCTGGGCCAGGGACAAAAGTCCAGGTAGTGCCACCACCCCCCTCCTCGATGGTGGTCCTGCTAAAGATCTAGGTTTCCGTGCTGGAAGTAAGGTCCAGCAGGGAGTGAAGGGCAGTGGCTTAAATCATGTCCGGATGGTCCTAAGGGGAGGTATTTAAATCATACAGTAAGGGCTTACATATGATCCATATTTACCCACTGGCCCCATTTTAAGTGGGGACGGTGCATAAATGCTAGAGTAGGCTCCTGTTGGGGAAAGTAATATGAGTCTGGTGTCCTCCCCTCTCTGCGCTTATTTCTGATGATGGACCTCCGCAGCTGGACAGGCCAAGTGGTTCTTATCTAACGTCCATTTCTGTGCAACTCAATGTATCACCAAGATGACCACTCATGTAAACACTTTTTGAGAAATCCAAGATACGGTCCCTGAGTTGTTTACCACCACAGAACCTCTCTTATCTCTACTGCTATGAAATCTACTGAAGATTTAGTGCTTTCCAAGACTAAAAAATTTAGATGCTTTAATCAGGCATGCCAGAGACATTAAGGCACGCAATCATTTTCCGGAGCCAGTAAACTCTTTCTCCTCCTTACTTAAAGCAAAAGTCAACAGTTATGGTTCAACATAACAGCAACACTTCTGATTGGACGAAGGGTACACCCTATTTTAATGTTATGAGGTATACAATATAAAGACTTCCTTTTACAAATAGCCCCACAATATCACTCTATTTTGTGTTATTCCACTTACTCTGCTTCTCTAAAGGATTATCCCCCCCAGCTCCACCTCCATCTGTGTAGTTGTTTAAAATCCGGCCACAAATATTCAATGTATTAGAACTTTCCTTCGGACTAAAAATAGACAAGTCCAGTGACAATGACCATCTGTCTACGACAGGAAAACGGGTTTTCAGATTTCTAAGTATGTCCAAGAAGACACTTTCCCCTGTCATTTACTGATGCATGACAGAGGAAGTGGAAATCTGGATCACATGACATGCGCCAAAAATGTGGTACTGGAAACAGCGACACAAGATACAATATACGGGTTATTTCTGAGGCTGTGTTCTGTGCAGCACATCCACAAATAAAAAAAAATGACCTTTCCACAAGAGATCTTTTCAGTATTGGCATTAAATATGCTTTGAATGGAAAAGACTGCTCACATGCAAAAGCCAAGACGGGATATATTTATTTCATTGCTTTTATTTATTGTTGAAATTAAAGTGCCCCCAAATGCAGGACTTTCAGAAGTGGATGCAAAATAGGTCTCAAATTCAGACACTCAGGATCCAGAGGTGAGCATACCTCAGATGACGTGAAGTTTCTGCGTGTTGTTCTACTGCACATGAACTGAAGAGGGCGCCGTCGCGGCCGATTCAGATCTGAACGCAACTCGAGCTGCAGTGTATTGCCTTTTGAGGGGTGTGTTGAGGGAGGGCAGCACGATGGCTCAGTGAGTAACACTTGGGTTTCTCACAGCGCTGAGGTCATGAGCTTGATTCCCGGACTAGGCCTTATCAGTGTGGAGTTTGTATGTCCTCCCCGTGTCTGTGTGGGTTTCCTCCCACGTGCCAAAAACATGCTGGTAGGTTAATTGGCTGTTGTGTGTGTGCCTTAGGCACCTTAGTATGTAGCTCCAATAGGGGCAGGGACTGATGTGAATGTCTAATGTTCTCTGTAAAGCGTTGTGGACAATTTGTGGCGCTATATAAATAAGCGATAATAATAATAAGCAAGTGCACTCAATCAAGGACATGTCTAAGTCCAGTTACTTTCCACTCCTAGCACATCACAAGGTGTCAGAAATGGCTGCAGATGTATTGTGTGTGTTATGTTACATATTGCTATATTGCTCCAATAATCAGAACCTCCATTTGCAGCCAGTATTACACTGTATAACCCTAGTCACGTGGAGCGTATTTTGGCATGTGGCTGCATTGCGCTTACCTGCTGTGTGCCCGTACCCTATGCTTTTAGATCGCCCGCATCCAGCCCCCCTTGTACAAACGCATCGACGGCACGTACACTGCACTAACATTTGCGCCCAAAACTGGATCAGGCTCTTGGAGCTCTGATTGGCTGGATATAAACCTGTTGTTTCATGCCAAAGTATGTCACATGTTGCAGGGCTGAGAATAAGATCCATGTTTTCATACTATGAGAGGGAAAAGTGTCTAAGCAGTCATTCTGTGGAAAAATCGCTCTAGGGGGAAAATGTAGCACTTTCATTTTTTTTCATTTGGACTGCTATTAATATTTTCTTCAGTTTTACCTAACGACCAGCTCTATATGCACTGTAGCAGCCTCCCTAACACCCTATAACATGGATAAAGTTTGGCGCTTAGAAAATCCCTTTTGACAGATTACTTTGCCGAATACTGTTAGTTTACAGCAGTCTGCCCTCAGAAAAGATGTCTACCACGAATGCAATGTTTGCAAACTGTGTAACGGCAACAGGAAAGTTATCCTAACTATGGGCCAGATCCAGACTTAAGAACGAGTTACGTACACAAGCGTACCTAAGCTACGCACTACTAAGTATAATGCACCCCCCCGCCACTCCTCTTATACCCTATCTTGACATTTCCTTTGTGTATCTCTGGTCGCTCCTAATGTCTTGTCAGAAGTAAGTGCTCATACTGTACAATTTAAATGCCTCCCTCCACCCACAATGTGTATAGTCGGCTTGTGTCTGGATCAGGCCCTATAACCCTAATCTTCCCCTTCCCGCAACCTAACCCTCCCCTAATGCTGACCTTAACCCCACCCCCCCTCGTTCTCCGCAGCCTAACCCTCCACTAACCTTAACCCTCTGCTCTCCAGAGCCTAACCCTTTTTGTTCTGATGCCTATCCATAACCAGACCGGGTACCTTGACAAAAATAGGCCATTCAACATGGTACCCATTCCAGAAAGTATTTTTTCATTATCAATATGCACTCGGGCAATGGGACAGCTGAAATTAAGCTCTCGGCTGTGTCATTCTCAAAATCAGGCCCTTTTTTCTGGCAACTGTATCCCCTCTACCATTAATTGCCCAGCAAGATGAGCCTGTATCTATGTAGCTGACTATATATGCTGGCAGCCATCTTTGTTTGTTGCATCCACAACAATACTTGCTTATGGTCATGTAGCACAGAGTGACCGCTCAGTAAAGGTAACGTGTGAGGCAGATTTGATGCCACTTTCTCACATCGCACAGTACAGTATTTCCGTTTCAAAGCTTCTTGTTTTTCTCACAGTTGCTTTTACTGAGCACCAAGCCAAAGTGACCCAGCCCTTTCTTATCAGGCTCCAACACCAGGGGGGAAAAATGCAATACACAGAGCTGATAGTCGAGGATAGGTACACCAGGGAGGATCTGATGACCTAACAAGGCTGGAAACATATTCAAGACAAAATTCTCACATGTAAACACTGTAAAGACTACATATAAGGTGCCATCGGCTTAGGAAAAGTTATATCCCCTTCAGATCACCACTAAAAACCCAGGTGGTCGTGACCTGAAAGTTGCCGGGGTCCTGGTCTTGTGTCTAATAACCCAGGACATAAACACAGGAAAAAAGAAGGGTTTTTCATAATGTCGGACCCCAGTAAATGGCAATGTGAAAGGTGCTGACCTGGGTTTTTCAACACGGGTCTCACCTAACAGAATGACCTATTGGAGGAATTTGTTACTGGTGCTATGCAACAGTAAACAAGTCCCTCCCCAGGAGCCACACACAGCTCCTTCTGAATGTCAGAGCAGACCCGGGACCCAGAATTTCCCGGGTCTACCCTGCGGTACATAGAAGGGGTATTTATCAATCCGGCATATCACCTGGCAAAAAGTATTACATTAATGACAACTAATCTATGATAGATTACCTCCGATTTATCTGTTACCTTTGGAAGGTCATTCCCACTTGCTAGTACTACTCTGTGTATCCATGTAAACAAAATAATGTACCCCTACCATCAATAATCAGGATATTACAGTTGTACAGTTTCACAGCTTTGTGTCTCCAAATCATTTTTTTCTGTTGCATCTAAAGTTTCTAAACATTTAGTAAGTTGATTATGTGCTGTAACAAGATAGGGACCAAAAGACAATGATAAAAAGAATTTACAAGTGAATTTATGCTTTTGTACATATAAACGGCCCACTTTTAACTAAAATATCTTGCCCACTAAATGGCTTATGTAGAAAATGTAGTTCAAAACAATTGCTAAAATATTCAAAAAGACATTAAAATAAATAAATATATATATAATCACCATGGAATGATGATCTTTCGCACACAAGACACAGTTGGGGTACATATGGAAAAAGCAGTATTTACTGAGCTGAGACATCTTGCACTCCTTGTATTGCAACAGGAAAACACACTTATCCCACAAACAGATGGTTTATAATAGAGTGATGCTTCCATGCAACTATCAGGGTTTACATAAAGCAAGAAGATCTT
>WWET01000796.1:194901-211858 GCA_011038615.1 Limnodynastes dumerilii | reverse complement strand
ATAATATAATGCATATATACTTTACAATGGTTTTTGTTGTGGTTTTTAACATATCATATCATTTTCCGGGGCAGAATTCATATAAAATCACCCAGGGTCATAATCATAATCCAACAATAAATGGAAAAGCCATTGTATTTAGGTAGGATACACACACACACAAGGATAATGCATATATACTTTACAATGGTTTTTGTTGTGGTTTTTAACATATGATATCATTTTCCGGGGCAGAATTCATATAAAATCACCCAGGGTCATAATCATAATCCAACAATAAATGGAAAAGCCATTGTTGGCTATTTAGGTAGTGATCTATAAATAATCACAGTGAGAGGAAATTTTACTCCTGGGGTGTGGGTTCTTCCTCTGTGGGAGGCGCTTCCTGTTACTCCACCAACACAAAACAAATACGTCTCATCCATTGTCTCTACAGAGGAACGCAGCCACCAGAGACTTTCCTTGTACAAACTGGTACAGCGACAGCGACAAAATGGCGGCCATGTGTGGATTCACATAAACGTGGCCATGTTGATGTCACTGATTACAAATAGAGAAGATGATAAGACTAGATAAAAATAGATACCAAAAGATATTTATAATAATAAATACATTTCAAATAAATATTAAGAATTTAAACCAGATACTGCCAAAGCCTCAATCACGTGATCAGAGAATGCCACAATTTAAGGCCATTAGCATAAACCCCTATCCCCCTTATGTGGTTTTGTCATGGTTGTAAAATGTCCATACCATAAAACTGAATATCTGACTGGAAAGACAAATCTGTACTGCAAAGTAATTGCACTAGTACAGGCCTGGCCAACCTGTGGCTCTCCAGGTGTTGTGAAACTACAAATCCCAATATGCTTTAATTGCATAGGCATAGCTGATACCTGACAATGCATGCTGGGAGTTGAAGTTTCAGAACACCTGCAGAGACTCAGGTTGGCCAGGCCTGCACTAGGAAATAAAATTCTGCACAGATGTGAAGAAAAAATAGTTCACCAATCATCAGTCTTATATCAGTCTTCCCCCTTGAATCAATTTCAATTGACTCCTGAAATAAGACCCTATTTAGTATGTCATAATTTCTCACAAATATATGTGACATGGCAAATGCCTGCCCTTTCCTGTGCTGGAGTGGAGTGAACCTGGTCTGCCAATGTTGTTAACAGCCATGTCAGATGTTGCTATTGTCTTCACCTTGTCCTGGACCTGGTCCAAACACTACCAAAGCTAGTCATTCAACCTACCTACTATGGTGGAGACCTGCAGTGGATTATGGGTATTCATTGTTGACACTGTGGCAGCCATTTTGTTGGCTGATACAATATTCCATGCCCTCCAATATGACCCCTTAAATTAGGTACAGAATACTCTGCTCCTGAGCTTCCAACTGTCACTGACCTGGTTTTAATGAATTAACTGATGTTTGAAAAACATAGTTCTCTTCAACAAAGGTGGTTGCCATAGGAGCTGAAAGCTCAGGAGTAGAGTATTTTGTACCTAATGGAATGGGTCATGTTGGAGGCTCTGATATTCATGAAAATTCCGGTAATCAGTTCACTAGAAATTCACGTCTTTACCATATAGCTCAGTAAAAACCCAGGTCCGGATTCACGTTACGTAGTTACATAGTTTTGTCTTACGTACGTTGTTTTAAGAATTGAGCTACTACGCATGCGTGGTAGCTTTTTTTACCCTATCTACGTACCATTACGCAATCTACGTACAGAAATGGTACGTAGATAGAAAAATAAGCTACTACGCAGGCATAGTAGCTCAATTCTTAAAACAACGTACGTAAGACGAAAACTACGGAACTGTGAATCCGGACCCCAATTCCTAGTGAAAGGACAGGTTACATTGGTCCAGTCCATAAAATGGCTACCGCCACGCTTCCAATAAAAATTCTTTCTCCATTGAATAACATATGGCAATTTTGAAGCTTAGCCTCCCCTCCATATCAACATATAGTGAACACATGTTGGGATTCTTTTGCTACATCATGGTAAATCTTATGTAATGTACTTTTTCCACTTACAGCCTTGCCTTGAAGGGCAAAGAGTGCAAGTCAGCTGTGTAATGCACATGTACAAATCCTGTCACATAAATGATTGCATAAGGTGAAAGGTCCAGATTAAGCCTGCACCCACCCTCCACAATCCGGCTGTAGAAACATGGACTAACAAAGGCTCTTGTGTCTGCGTGGCTACAAACTGAACATAGCACAGCCTAAGAAGATAAAGCTGGATTGTACATTCTGCTTTTTTTTTTTTTTTTTACAATGAAATGCACAGTTTCCAGTTAAGCCTCCCGGAGAATTTACTTTAGTCGGTAATACATGAAAGCCAATAAATTCCTTCTTAAAAATAAATAACTTACAATTTGCAATTAAGAAGAAGTGGAAGTTTGGCGTTTTAATAAACCATGAATTTAATGGTTTAATCCGGATGTGTGCGAATGCGCTGAACAGTATAGCTAAAGGGGGGAAAATTGAAAGCTAAGAGCCGGTCCACCGTTTTTAGCACTGTGCATGCTTGGAAACGTGTGTGCAGTTAAGTTGTATGCATTTGGGCATAAGCAAGTTTACCGCCGTGGGTTGGGGAGACGTGCACACAAGTTGAGTGTGATCTTAAGTTAAAAAATACACAAGTTTGAGTGTATCAATCTGTAAGAACACAAAACAGATGCTGGGTTGTCGTTCTTGGGTGTGGGTCACCGCTGACATGATCCCTTTTTGGAAAGGGCCATTCTTTCCCAGCCAGTTCGAAATATATGTATTAAATCTAACCCCAACCCTTTCCCTAATCCTTACCCTAACTTCCCCTTCCATAACCCTAACCCGCCCAAGACCGCAGCCTAACCATAAGACTCCCTTCCTTGCAGCCTAACCCTAAGACTCCTCTCCCTGCAGCCTAACCCTAAGACTCCCTTCCACATAACCTAACCGTAAGACTCCCTTCCCCACAGCCTGACCCTAACCCTACCTTCCCTGCAACCTAACTCTCCCTTCCCCGCAAGCCTAACCCTAAGACCCCCCTTCCTTGAACCTTACTCTCCCTTCCCTGCAGCCTAACCCTAAAAATCCCCGGATAGGGTGTGATGGGTCCGGCAGGTTTGGCAATTGAATGTGTAGGTATGTCGATCGGCATACTTACCCATTCTAAAAAAAAATCGTAAAGTGCTGCCTTTTTGAAATAGAGACAGCCGAAATCAGTTTCAGCTGTCTCTAATACTAAAAGACAGTATTCGCAGCAGGGACTCCCACGGGTCTTATTTCGGCATCAAAGGCTAATGGTGTGTGTATAAAAATATGCACCATTTTACATCATACACATAGTGTAAATTGCAAAGGCAAGAACAGGAGAACAATTCCTCTGAGAAATGTTCATGTCATGTAATATAAGCAAATACTTCATAAAGGGTATAGACAAGGGATCTAATAATATAGGGCTATAGGGGGAAGCTGGACTGGCTCTTCCCTGCTTGAACAGCATCGCACTCAAACTGGCCATATATTAGAGTAATTATCGCTCCCAGCAGGAGGTGGCCCGATAAACAGGACAATTTCCCACTAGGGAAAGATCTTGATATCGGTGACATACACCTCTCCTGCTGGTACTAATATTCCTGGTTGAAGAGGGAAGAGCTGCTGAGAATGACAGGAAGCCCTTGTAGCTGATTGGCTGCACAGGCCTGTCAATATTTGCAATAACTAGCTTAACAGGCCTTCTGTCAATCTCTGCACTGATTAGCTGCACAGGCCTCCTGTCAATCATGGCAGGAGGCCCATGCACCTAGCTAATTGGCTGGCTGTAGATACTCTGGTAATTAATGTGGCACCTCCACCTCCTGGCTGGAGTTTCCCAGTCTATCTGACTTTATAATTACCAGCAAATATAGATATAATATCATAATGGAAGCCCTATATCTCTTGCAGAATGCAGAACTTTCATTACTTTATTACTGCTGTACTTGCCAATAATTATGGAGTCAGACAGATGGTTAAACTACAGCCAGGAGATGGAGGTACAAGACCAATAATCAGACTTGCCCACACACTACTCAATATCAGAAGCTTGTTGCCAATAAAAGTATAATAAATAAAAGAGCCAAATGATAAAATTTTCGCACCCTGTCTTTCTGAACCGATAATTGAGTGTTATGGAAATTCATGAAGCCCACACACTAGATCGATAAGATCGATAATTGTGGTCTGATCACCCTATGATTTGCTGATTAGACCAAGAATTGACCTAACGAATTGCCAGCTCCAGTCAGAAAGAGCACCTGGTGGACCTATAATGAGTTCTGCTCACACAGGGGTCATAATAAATTTGAAAAACAAAAATGCAACAGTGTATTGTAAAAGAACGCGAAACAAGAGAGGCACCGCGGAGACGAACTATTACTGAATGATCATGATGTGCACACGTGATGTCATTACTTCTTGTGAATAGGTTTCCATAACACACTGTCTGTGTAATAAGTGCGCAAAGAAGGATTCTCTGGATATAAATGATTGAACCATGGCATATAAATTATATTTTATAGAGCTTAACTTTGAAAAAGTGTATTTCCATTTAGTTACTTAAAAGTCAAAAGAAAAGTCAATTCATTACATTTCATCTTGTATATTTCTAGTTTTTCGGTTTACTATATTAGATATGAGGCTACCTACGAAAAGTGTGGCCATTATTTCAATAACTATTATAAGCAAGCATGTAAGTAAAATTACAAGGGGACACCATTTCCAACAAGTCCCCTTTCATTTTCAATCAGTGTCACTGCCTGAAGTATTCACACGTCTAACAGGATTCTCCATGCTGCGGGGTGGGGTCAGGTCACCCAATGGATGCACTTCAGATCAAGTCTAAATAACAGTGTGATAGTAAAGCTGGTCAGTATCTGTGTGAAGTAAGCAATTCAAAGATATATCCCTGCATGCAAAGAATACAATTAACTTGATTCCCCCCTGAAATCAACATGGTTTAGCCCAGGAGTAACTCATTTCAAGTATTTATGTAAGTCTGGATCCAGCTGGCTATATTTAGCCATTGATTCTCAGGGAGATGTGACAGCACTAAGGGGTGATCTCCTGTTATTAGATTCCAGTAAAGCTATTTCTCAAATACTATAAATGTCAGAATCAGTATTTATTGATTGTTAAATTGTCAGTGAATGAATACTTTCAGTATTTATTGTGGGGATCCGCTGACTTCTTCATCTTTATAGAAAATCTAAATATAGGCAACGTTGCAGTTGATTCACAAGAGACCAAAGTGTATTTTTCATTTCTGTCTCCATTATTGAAGTCATGTTGTCTTAGATATAGGCCAATCTTTGATTATATCTTGGCCTCCATGAAAATGGCCGCCTCCATAGGCCTCATTCCAGGGAAAAAGGACACACTTTCTATATTCTGTCATCATACTCCAATGACTATTGGAACTGAATCAGCATTAGGTAGATTGCCAAACACTTCTGGGAAACACCGAGATCCAAGTATGCCCAAGGCAAATTGTTATTAAATAAGCAATTGGAGTTGTATCATCCAAAAAAATAGAAGACAATTTATAGTTAAAGCTCAGTATAAAAAAAAATACATATATGCATGTATATAAAATTGAAGCTAAATTTTAAGGCATTGAAGCCATTTAGAGCCTGTTAGCTAAATACTGCCGCAAGGGTATTAACTAATCTCCATTTACACTGTAAACAAATTTACTGTACACACTGTGCTGTACATTGTGCCACAGGGATAAAGCAGGTGAGTACAATGCTACAAGGGTTCTTTATACTCCTTGAGGGGGAAACAATTATGTACACGAGACAAGGTACACGTCATGTGTTGTTTCACATATTACATACCCTCCAACATGATCCATTCCATTAGGTACAAAATACTCTGCTCCTCAGTTTCCAATTGTCAAGTTACTATGGTAACCACCTTTGTTGAAGAGACAAATAGTTTTTTAAATATCAGTTAATTCATTTAAACCAGGTGAGTGACAGTTGGAAGCTCAGGAGCGGGTTATATTGTACCTAATGGAATGGGTCATGTTAGAGGGTCTGATAATGTGGCCTGGCTTGGTTCCGTGGCATATTTGAAAGAGTATAAGAAATGCCATCTTGAAAAGAGATAAGGGCCCGCAGGATATGCTGCAGCACTGCCTGTAAATAGTGTTACATCGAAACGCCACAGATAATCTAGAACAGCTCCTGCCAACCTATGTGGCTCTCCAGCTGTTAGCCAGGCCGCATTTCCTTGGTGGAACGAACAAAGAAAGGAGAACCGGAGGGAAGGAATGGGGATACCTGGAACAATGAAAGGGGGGTGTGCAGGACAAAATAACTGGTGGAGGGGGGCAGATGAGACGAGCTGACGAAAACAAGGGATGGAGCTGGAGGAATAAAAGGGGATTTTGAAAGAATAAGACGAGAGCTGGAGAGAGAGCACAGTGGGCCGGTCGCGAGAGAATAATTGGGGGCCTGACGAGAATAAGAGGGGGCTTGAAAGAGTAATTGGGACTGCACAAGAATTGTTGTGGTCTGGAGAGGAAAAGTAAGGGCTGAGGAGTACAGGGGGTGTGGGAAGGGGTCTGTAATGAACAAAAGTGGCAGGAGAGAATAATCGGGAGGTGGAGGGAACATGGCTTGAGTGGAGGAAAATAAGCACAACAATTATTTAAGAGACAGACTGTACAGATTCCAACTACTAAACAATTATTAAAAGACCCAGAACTCATGAAGTGGTTTCCCAATTTGAATAAATACAGACTGTAGTATAATCAATATGTTTTATTTCATTTTTTATTCTTTTCTTTTTATTCTTTTTTTTTTTATCATTTTATAAATACAGAAAGAGAGAGAGGGAGAGAGAGAGAGAGAGAGAGAGAGAGAGAGAGAGATAGGTATAGTGAGTGAGAGAGAGAGAGAGAGAGAGAGAGAGTGAGATTGACATAAATACATACAATGAATGGTTTTGTTTCTAAGGTTTATGAACACCTTTCTAGACTAGATTTTTGTGAGCACATAAGGTAAGAAGAGATAAACATGTCCTGTTTACTCTCAGTCCCTCTTTTCCATACAGGCCGGAAACTGTATTCCACAAAATGGATCCCCTCCCAGCTCTCTGCCCTTCCACACGCTCTCTATTGCCCTCTGACACACAGCTGAAACAAGATGTAGAACAATATGGCTTCTTTACATCCTAAGAGAATTCTTGTAAATCCCATGTGGGGACAGTAACAGGGACAGAAAACAGTACAACTATAACAAGCAGAATTAAAATGTCATACGTAGGGCAAAAAAAATCTGTGAGCAATACAGTAACCAATCAGAAATGTTGTTACTAACGTCCACTAAATGATTTGAGACTAATAACGAATTGCATTCCATTCAAACAATATATGTGAATTAATTAAGTGTTCAACCAATGGCACTGCAGCATACTATATATATATATATCATTTCATCACAGCTAAAGAGCTATAGACTGATGTCTGATTTATACTATGCTCCAGGCAAACTGTGATGTTTTATTTGTTATGGAACAACAAGTCTCATTATGCTGAAACACTAGATCCAAAACAGCTGGATCCAATTGCAAGCTCTTCCAACTTCATATAAACTCTTCACCCTGGGGCTGATTTACAGCTGATCGTACACCTGATGGCGTTTTGCACGTTTCCAGGCTGCAAGCACTCACGAGTCACAGGCTTAAACCAGGCCTGGCCAACCTGTGGCTCTCCAGATGTAGTGAAATTAAAGTTCTAGCATGCATTGCCTGCATAGGCATAGTGGATACCTGACAAAGCATGCTGGGACTTGTAGTTTCACAACACCTAGAGAGTCATAGGTTGGCCAGGCCTGTCCTACACAATTTAAGTGTATAACCATTTGACCAAAGAGGCACCAAGGGGAGTTCTTACACTGCACTAAGTATAGTATGGGCCTGTTTTCAAAGCTGGTACTGGGGCTGACAAGCCCAAGCAAGTGCATCTGAACCAGATTTTGATGCGGCCCAACATACACACTGGATACATTTTTTAAAATTTTCACCAGCCAGGGGAAGGTCGGTCCCCGCTAAGAACGGCCCTATTTCAATAAGGCCACTCTCTCTTTGAACTTAGCAAAAATAGCAACCGATCCCCGAAGCACCGAACACGATGCTCCGATAGGTATGAGTGACAAGTAACCTCAACCCTTTCACTAATTCTAACTCTTACCATCCCCTTCCATTACCCTGACCCTAACTCTCCATTCCCCGCAGCTTGACCATAACCCTCCCTTCCCTGCAACCTGACCCTAACCCTCCCTTCCCCGCAGCCTGACCCTAACCCACCTTCTCCTGCAGCCTAACCATAACCCTCCCTTCCCCGCAGCCTAACCATAACCCTACCTTCCCCACAGCCTGACCCTAACCCTTCCTTCCAAGCAGCCTGACCCTAACCCTAACCCTCCCTTCTCTGCAGCCTGAGCCTAACCCTAACTTCCCTGCAGCTTGACCCTAACCCTCCCTTCCCCGCAGCCTGACCCTAAGCCTCCCTTCCCCGCGACCTGACCCTAACCCTTTCTTCCGGGAGTAATGTCTAAGTGAACATGTATCCCCGTTGAATAGAATAACCTTTGTCATGACAAAAATAAATATTTGATGTAATATGCAATAACTATTATTTATTACAAAGGGCTGGATCCAGACTTAAGTGCTTGAAATGAGTTACTCCTGGGCTAAACCATGTTGATTGCAGGGGGTCATATTTCATCTGTTGCAAACAGTATTAGAGATGAGAGGTGATGTTTCCCAGCCCAAGTCTAAATAACAGTGTGATAGTAATGCTGGTCAGTATCTGTGTGCAGTAAGCAACTCAAAGCTATATCCCTGCATGCAAAGAATACAATTAACTTGACTCCCCCTGCAATCAACATGGTTAAGGTAGGTTCTGGACACGTAAGTGGGTAGTTCCAGGGGTGTACACTCCCCTCTTCCATGCAGACCTACAGATCTCCTTGCACACGTAAGTCCGTGGAGACCTGAATCAGGTCCCATATGCCCACCACACATCACAGCTTTGGTGGGAACCTATTCGAAAATCCAGATGCTTACAATGACCAGGGCATGATAAGATCTGTGGACTGGATCAGGGCCAGATTTCTGCGGATCTGGGTGATAGCCAATAAGGATATATTTTTACCATAGACCATTATCAGGGCACAGCCTAGGCACACCACCCAATCCTGGGCGGAACGGAGGCCACTTCTCCCTGATCAAATCTGTCTCTGAAGGGGAAAAAAACAACACAATGGATATATACGGCTCACTTCAAGCCAATCCCAGGGCAACATCATCTGACATATTTCCGAAAACTATACAACCGTAGACCTAAACCAATCAACACAATGAATATATACGGGTCACTTCAAGCCAATCCCAGGGCAACATCATCTGACATATTTCCGAAAACTATACAACCGTAGACCTAAACCAATCAACACAATGGATAGACAGGTCAGTGGTATAGACAGAGGGCTGGATCCAGACTTAAGAAGGAGCTTGTAATTAATAGAGGAAAGTTACTCCTGGGCTAAACCATGTTAATTGCAGGGGGAGTCAAGGTAATTGCATTCTTTGCATGCAGGGATCTTTGAATTGCTTACTGCACACAGATACTGACCAGCTTTACTATCACACTGTTATTTAGACTTGGGATAGGAAACATCACCTCTCAGCTCTAATACTGTCTGCAACAGAAGAAAAATGACTCCCCCTGCAATCAACATGGTTTAGACCAGAAGTAACTTTCCTCTCTTAGGACCTGATTCACAGATAAGAGTAAGTGAGATACGGGCAGATCCACAGCTAACTCACTGAAGGGTTAGCCTTCAGCCAGCGTAAGGAAGGGGCCATACGCCCGCACAGGGGGAGTGTCGGGGTAAGTGAATGCCGATACGCTTTAGTAAGCACAGCGCATCGGCGTAGGTCTGGATCAGGCCCATTGTACCTCCCCACCTCCCTCCCCAGGTAATCTAAATACCAGATACGCACTTAAGAAGCTTCAGCGTGAATCAGGCCCATCATTTCAAGCTCCTTCTTAAGTCTGGATCCAGCCCAGAGTGAACAACAACTTGGTTCATGAAGAACTGAACCTTAGCAACCAGGGCTTAAAATGTCCAATTTTCAAATCTACACAACTAAAGCAAATAAATATGTTTGTACTCGATTAATGATGACCTTGGAACTTTGGTCGACCAAAGTCACATGTTCCGGGACAGAGATTTTCTCAGGCATAGATATGAGAGGAGGAACATGTATTATTATTTAAAAAGAAATCATATTTCTTTACCTTTTGACATTGAAGCGACAGGTGCTGCTAGAGGCCCCTGCTGCTACTATAATTATATCATTGTCAGTCTGTGGCTACCCCATCTCATGTCATTAGCCACTGGGGCATGTAGCCCAGTTCTCAATAAGGCCAAGTCCGATTTGCTCCATATAAACAATTTTACCATCACTGTGTGAACATCTTGTCTATTGACCACCATTTTTTTGTGGCCACAGTTTGCCAAGTGCATTTCTAAGACATATAATAACAGGTGAAAGGATTACACAGTTTCCTTCTAGTGATACACCTTAACCAAGCATCTCTCTCTTTTCTGGGGTATTGGACCTCTTCAATTTAAAAGTCAGAACCAGGATAGAAGTCAAACAAAATTACACAATGCAGCCATTAGCCAATAAAATTCACTCATAATAGAGGAGTATTGTATTGTCTCATTTTGTAGCAACCCCTGAACAGTCCCTATTAATGAGTGATATTGTATGTCCCAGCAGCATATCCCATTCATACCAATCAACCAGGGATATAATGAGTACAACCCGTGGATCCTATTAAATGTAACAGTCAGAACTGACCTGTGCTCCAGCAAGTAGATCTGGAAAACATGGACTGGGTCTTTAAGGACATTTTAGTAAACTAAGGGGCCAGATTTACTAAGCTATGGCAGAGGAAAGTGGAGATGTTTCCCACAGCAACCAATTAGATTCTCACTGACATTTTCTAGCATGTAATAGGGAAGTGAATCTGATTGGTGTTATGACACTCCGGTTTTACCTGGTTAGTACCGGAGTGGTCAAAGAGATAGTTAGCGTGGTACCCCGGGTTTAGCTGGTGAGAACCAAGGTGACCACAAAAGAGATGAGGCAGAGTGGAAGGGTTGTTTACCGGAGCCCGGAGACTCTACTATCTAGGGGGTCTTCACCAGGGCCCCTGATGGTGGGGATGGAATTGGTAGTGGCCCAATAGCTTGGACAGGCCCCGCTGAACCAAACTCGTGGAAGAGAAATGAACACAACCGGAGTGAATACCAGACAGGAGGGATGGGAGTAGTAGGTAAGTAGGAGGAGTAGTAGTCCGGAAGCGACCGGACTGCGACAGACGACGAGCAACACCGAACTCAAGACGTAGGACAGAACAAAACCCAGCACGAGGGACAGAAGATTTTTCCCGGGACTGGACGAGACGCACGAGGACTTGCACGCCCGCACTCACACAGCGGTGCCTCCGAAGAGGTAACATAAACATGCACTCAAGGTAAAGGTAGGTACTGCAGGGAAGGTATGTACAAATAGGGATGAGAACCAGGGCTGGATACACAAGGTAACAAAGGCAGGAATCAAGGCAGGTAAGTGGGTCAAACAACGGTCAATTCATTAGGCTGGGAGCACTAGGCACACAAGGTAAGTAGCAGGTCACAGAACTGAGGATCAGACTCTATAACCGGCACAGGAGTGACATCAGAAGGAGACTAAATAGTAACTGCTGCCCTGTGATTGGATAGCCTGGAACCAGCCCACCAAGGAGGAAGTGACAACCAGGAAGGCTTAAGAAGAGAGAATGCAGAGCGCGCGGCTGAACAGGGAACCGGCACCACGTGGAAGGTAACTGTGACGCTGTAACTATGCAGCCAGTCGGCAGGGGAATCCCCGGGGACGCGCTCCGTTGAACGGAGGTAAGCTGCACAGCGCGGGACGGGGCAGACACAGTTGTAACAATTGGTTGTTATGGACATCTCCACTTTTCCTTTCCCACAACTTAGTAAATCTGGCCCAGGTTCTTGGTTGGGATTCAAACTCATGAACCCAACGCAAATTGATCAGAAAGGCATTGTCTACCAATTTACCTCTGCAATGCCATAATAGAAAGGGCACGTATGCCCGAAACGCGTCAGCCAGCAATCTTTATTGCTTTCCAGCAGTTGTCTCCCTGTGTGTGCAGACTTCTCTCCATCCAGCTACCTAGGACCCCTTATTTGAATTGGAACGTTACGCTTGGTTTGATGCCACTTGCTTGACCCGTCAGCGTCTCTGTCTCACACCAACCCTCCATTATTCCTTGTCTATATGTTGGAAGCTGTAGGTCCTCCTAGGTGTGAGTGAGAGGCTGCACACATTTATAGTACAGCACACCTCAAGCACTCTGAAACGGGTCCTAGATCTCTATGTTTTAGCTAATAAGTATTTTCCATTGTATCCTGTGCCATACTCTAGTTCTCAACCAAGTTTAATTAGAGAAAGTTCTCCAAGGGCTGCATGACCCCAGGTCACCACAGGAAATAGTAGATGGATTACAAGTCCTCGGCAAGTGATTGACTGACTGCAACAGCAGTATCAGCCTTCCTATTAGCAAATATCCTGCTTATATTTTGGGAGTGGATGATATCCATGATCCTAACCCAATTTCCTTGTGACCTGAGTGATCTGACACAATCTGTACCATTGTGGCACATCTCTACCTTTATTTACCTTCCTTTCGCCCTCTTCAAAATGAATCAAAGCTAAACTTTAGTTCTCGTTATAATTACCATTAACTGAAGAACCAGATCCGGCGGTTGCAGTGTTCTGGATAATTAGAATGATTTGTACAAGCAACATTTTCCAATTTAGATTTGGACGGCAGAGGAAGCCTTGGCAGAGAGATGCGGAACTCTACCGGCAGATTAATTAGTGCGAGATGAAGGGGAATCTGTAGACGTAGGGTGGAAAGATAATAACATTCATTGTGTGTGGTCTTCTGCCAACAGTTAACAACTCGAGCCTTTGTGGACAATAATGCCATTAAAAAAAACAATCTGATCACCTAAGGAAGATTCCTGCAACTCATTTCTTGTTTTCAACGTTAAATAAACGACTAAAGTAAAAACTGAATATTTTGTCTCATTTGGGACCAGATTTACTAAACTGCAGAAAAGTGGAGATGTGGCCCATAGCAACCAATTAGATACTAGCTCCCACTTTCCTATTACATACTAAAGAATGTCAGCCAGAATCTGATTGGTTGCTAAAGGCAACATCTTCATTTTTCTTTTTTCCGTAGTTTAGCAGCAACATCTTCATTTTTCTTTTTTCCGTAGTTTAGCAAATCTAGCCCTTAGCTGGAGGCCATAGCGCATGCACTAAATGCGGGGCGCAAATCATGGGCGTGCCTCTGGATGACCATGCAAGTATGGCACGTAGTACATACTGGAAATGGAGGGTGTGAAATGTGCGAACGCTTATGTGAATACACTAAAACAATATCAAAGAATGGGATTAGGAAAATGAACATTGTATTTTTGTAAATTATGGTACAGTATATTTAAAATATTTAACCTACACAATGCTTCAGCAGCGATTTCATAACTTATGTGTTGAGTTTGAAGCATAAAATTCTAACGTAAGCTTCTGAAATAGGCCATAGAGCAGTGTTGGCTAATCTGTGGCACTCCAGGTGTTGTGAAACTACGAGTCCCAGCATGCCTTAACCGCAAAAGACTAGCGGATCCATGACAAAGCATGCTGGCAAATACAGTTTCACAACACCTGGCGTGCCACAGGTTAGTCAACACTGCCATAGGGTGTCAGCCCCCTAGGGCCAGATTTACTAAGCTGCGGGTTTGGAAAAGTGGAGATGTTGCCCATAGCAACCAATCAAATAAATGCAGGTGTGTAACTAATGTGAAGATTATCCAGTCTTTAGCTTAATGTTATTTTTCCTTTTACTGCAATACTGTATGACTGTCTCTCTGCCATAACCTCCTATGATCGCAAAGGTCAAGTAAAAGGTTCTGGTCAGACTGGATGAGCGAGGTGGCTCTTACCTGCCTCCACATTGTACGTTTCTATGTAATTATTCAGGAGAAGCTCACTGAGCTCAATGGTTATAATTGCTGAGCTTGCTTACTAAAGACCAAGGAAACCACCTTACAACAGGGCAATCCCGTAAGCACAGGCCGTGAGAGCGTCTGCAGGTGTGGTGGAGACGGCCGTCACGATCAAAGGCGTTGTCACTGACAAGTTTTTATGCCAGATCCTTATCGGCTGTGTCTCTGCTGCAGGTTATTAAATGTCTGTTTTAATGTTGTATAGCAGGCCTGTGGCTCTCCGTGCGTTGTGAAACTACAAGTCCCAGCATGTTTTAACTGCACAGACATAGCTGATACCTGACAAAGATTGATGGGACTTGTAGTTTCACAGTACCCGGAGAGCCACAGGTTGGTCAGGCCTGTTATAGGGTGTAGATACATAAAGTGACTCTATCTGCAGTGTGGAAGGGGCTCAAATAGAGGTGTGAGTGAGTGTGTGTGTGTGTGGGGGGGGACGAGGGGGTAACTCAAAGTACCACAAGAACAGTAATGGTGCTTCAAATATGCTGTTAATCTCATATATGTACACATTGAAGTAAAAATAAAGCTTATTTAAAAAAAATAAAAAAAAATGAAGTTCATTCTATATAAAATGTTTATTATGTAAATTATAAGGGAGCTGTTTAAATGTGTGGATAACACTTGCAAACGAGAATATATAAGGCCAGATTCAGAGATCGAAGATAAGTACGGCCAGCCCAACACTCCCCCGACCCCCGACACTCCCCCTGTGGCCGACGTAATTACCCACTGTTACGCCGGCTGAAGGTTACCTTAACTTCAGGCACAGGGTCGAACGCTCCCCTCGCCGTAACTACGCAACAGTTACGGACGCCCGATCCTAAGGATCGGGTTTCCCTAACTACGCCGGGCAACATCATGCGCAGCACGGCAGAAATGCCGTTCTTACGCATATACGGCCGCCGTAACTAGTGCGGCTGATGTAGCTCTGGATCAGCCCCAAACAGTCTAAAATGTCAAATCTTTTAAATCTGGACGGGTCACACAGAGATCTAATTGGATGCAGAATGGCCACAATCTGATGCCAACGCACTTTAGTAGTTGACCATGAATTTAGTAGTCATATGACTATGCACATAGTGGTCATGTGATCATGATTATAGTTAGTGGCACCAATACATTTAGACAACATATTAATGTCAGCTAGGTTAGACACCTTTATTACGCAAGACTCATCTGAATGATTTATTCCTGTCTGCACTTATTCCCTGTAGATGCCAATACAGTTGCCAGGAATACATCAGAGACATCCTGCGTCACAGAGAGAGTAACAGCAATGTGTGAGCCTAAGAGATGTCATAAATGTGCAGTCTCCTAACTCGATTAAGCCGCCATTCCCCAGACTCCGCCAGACTCTTCATACCTGGAAGTGATTGAATTATTACTTTAATGTCTGGTCGTGTAATCTGCTGACAACGACCCATCCAGAGGCTTTAATGCCTGCGGCACAAAGCACAGTGACCTCTCGGACAACATAAACAGCCAGGCATATGGCCTGGCACACACACACACAGGTGAATGACCATGGCCAATGTCCTTGTGTCCCCTACAATGTAACCTCTGACATGAGCAGCCATGTGACCTCTGCAAATCACATGCAAAGGTTCCGTGCACGCTGGTGCTGCGATTGTATTTGCCACTTTGTATATACTGGAGGAGCAGAGTTTATTGCAGTCAAGATGGCCGCAGGGGGTTTGGATTTGGCTACTGACACTCGAGTTGCGCATACAAGGTGCGTAGTCGGGTGTCGGGACGGAGGTGCGCGTGCCATATGCCTGGAGATCCCTCCAATAGAGCGGAGAATCCCCTCCACCCGGGGGGTGACATTTTACAGTAGGGGCGGGTTTTAGTGGTTCCGGGTGCCTTATGTCAGCATAAGAGATCTAGGGCCGTATTCACAGATATGATTTTGTGGTGGGTTGCGTGCGTATATTTAGGAGCGCATGCGTAACTTTTTCCACGCAGATTACGTAGTATTTACGCACAAGAGTACTTTAGGCACGGAGTTGTGAATCGCACTTAGGGACTTACGTACGGAGGGGCGTGGCTGTTTTCCGTACGATAAGTTACGTGAAAGTGGTCGGGGGATGCCTTTAAATGGGCATTTGAGGGCGCGGTTAGATAGATATGCACGTACATAAATAACATATGCGTGTAAGTACACACGTAGAGGTAAGGGTGCCCCATGGAGGCATAAGTCACCGAAAACTCGTCCGGGCGAAGGGAGTGTCATGGGCGTTGCCCTGCTACGTGTGTGCACATAGTAAATACGGATCTGTGAATCCGGTCCTTAAAGTCCGCACGAGAGAGGGGAGTGACAGAGGAGAGAAGGGAGTGACAGAGGAGAGAGGGGAGTGACAGAGGAGAGAGGGGAGTGACAGAGGAGAGAGGGGAGTGACAGAGGAGAGAGGGGAGTGACAGAGGAGAGAGGGGAGTGACAGAGGAGAGAGGGGAGTGACAGAGGAGAGAGGGGAGTGACAGAGGAGAGAGGGGAGTGACAGAGGAGAGAGGGGAGTGACAGAGGAGAGAGGGGAGTGACAGAGGAGTTAGCTCCCCTCTTCCATGCCGAATGACAGCCCTCCGTGCGTGCGGTAAACGCACCGAGCTCAGGATCCAGTCCGTAGATCCGAAAGTATAAATGATTCTAGTGTGATGTTTACAGCAACACATTCTGCTCCAACTGCATGTATACCTTTCTGCTCCTCTGGAACACCCCTGATTATGGAGATATACCCCCCCCCCTTCC